>CM076570.1:225754220-225908436 GCA_034641835.2 Pinus albicaulis
CTAACACTATTAGAGTCATCCTGTAATAAGTTATCACATCCTCAGGCGCTACATCTACTGGTATAAGGTATCCCTCTCAATTTAAGGTCATCTTTAGAGGCATACTTTGGGGAGCATGTGACTTATCAATACAACCAATGGCTCTAACATTGACAACATTCACCTTACGGCTCTGCATCAACCTATGCAAGAGCTTTTTATTCTACTATAGGGGTATCTATCTATACTGTAGGAGTATCTACCTATAGAGGGATCACTGTAAAACCCATACTTATATCCACACCCACACTTGAGTCCACCTCTACACTGACTTCTACCATCAACTAATTCACTACCTCTGACTCTCATGCCTTGATGACATCCAACTCTCTCCTAAGGCCATCCCTCTCCTCTTCAACCTTGCTTAGCATATCCTACAGTAGATCCCTCTCTTGCTTAACCTGCACTTAGGCCTGTATAGCCTATTGTGCTACCTGCACTACCTGATCTCTTTCAGTGGTCATGGTGGTCAGCTTAGTTTACAACCTGACAAATTTGATCTCTCATATCAATCACACTTTTCTCAAGCTAGGCTACACTCTCATCTCTGACCACCACCTATTAGTTATGTTATGTACGTTATAACTCAAATCCCTTCCTTATTAACCTCCAGCCCTAAAGAGTGGTGGGATCTGTATCCTCCCTACTAGGATCTACTACTAAGACTAGCCTAAACATATCAATGGAGATCTTACTGTCCCCCACTATTGTGGTCATGATTGAAATAAAAGCCTTTTGGCTCATACTTAGAGCTATCTCTATCTCTGATGGGAGCTCTGTATCATCTAATGGTCACTCATCTGGCCTCTAAACCTAAATCTCCTCCTCCTCATCACTCTTACCACCTTGTTGAGATATTGCCCTCTATATAGCCACTATCTTCCTCACTCTAGCTAATCTAGCCTCATCCTAATACTGGAAAACCGCATCTACCTACACTATATCCACTCTCTATTCAAGCCACTCTAATGGTCTATCTGTAATGGGCTAATCAGTGAGATGTCTAAGGGCCTTTGAGGAGGCCAACTAATAATGTCTGGGTGTAAGGAGAAATATAGAAACAAACAAAGGAGAACCGGTATGGGCCTATTGATTGTTCCAAGAAGCAATGTGCATAAGGCCCTAGACGTTCCACTATTAGCTTTTGTTTTCCATATGACCGGATTGTGACAATGAAGAAGCGAGGGGGGTCTTCAAGGCTTGGCTACGTTGGTGGCTCCCCGGCAGGGGGGTTTGGTTTCCCCCCATCTGTATTTCAGTTTCGTGAAGGAAGGTGGAAATCCCACGAGTTCTCTCCGGACTCGCGGATTCATATTGGTTTTAAGGAAGGCGAAAGGCGTTAGCCAGGGATGTGCTTACCAAAGAAAGAAAATTATCACTAGCATGAGACACCCATCTATCATATTCAATATGTTTTTTAAAAGGCACTATTTTAAGGTACACGATTACCCCTGCATGAGATCGATAGAGATAGGAAAGTAGCATGGGTGGCTACAAATATTAGGACAACACCCACGACTAGCCTTGAAGTGGAGGGATAAACACAACACCTAGAACCTTACTGCTTTGCAATGCCACAATGGTGAGGTTGAAAGAGCAGTTTCTTTTGGACCAGGGGTACAATATAGGGATATATTATTTAGTTTTATATAGAGTGAAATCAATCCTTCTTGTTGGTTTAAGAGTAGTTTATGAAGCGAACCTCAAGGAGATCCCGACCTAGTTGATGGTGTTGTTGGTAAAGGAAACTCTTATGCCTTTAAACCCGCCAACCATGATAGTGTAGGAACCTGTGCCCTAGGTGGTCTGACATGGTGCTAGAAAGGATAAGTATCTAATGGTGGGATAATACCATGGAGGAATCAAAATGTTTCTAAATATTTGAGCAAACCCTGAAGGGAGAAGCCATAACTAATCAATGGTGGTTGGACCGGATGCAAGAGACTCGTGAGAGGATAGAGGTTTTAAGAATAGAGATCATCGACAAAGGGAGTAGTGATTCATGTTGAAAGGAGTTGGAGAAGTTGCATAAGCATGGAGAAGAGGTCATCCCGTGGTTGAAAGAAGAAAGGTTTATTATGGACGGAATCCCAAGGAGAGGGGATGAGGAAGATGAGACATATAAAGGCTCTGACAAGAAGACATGGATAAGAGGAGTCTAGAGAGTAGATACATGTGTTTAAACCAGTAGAGATGGTACAATAGGAGGTCGTGTCTGAATCAATTTCTAATATGTTCGATAGGAGATAAGAAAGTGTTCGAGTATCATGAGGTGCTCAAGGATGCGAAGCATGGCTCAACCAACGGGCCGCCATCATTTGTTCAAACTATTTGTTCTGGAATAAGATGATCAAGTAGACATGGTACAACCAAGTAGTAGTAGAACCAACACAAAAGAGTTTCCACCCCTTGTGCATTTGAAATCAAGTGAGGTTATTCTTAATCACTCTCATAATTCTAATATGGAAACAAATCCTAGAAGTAGTTTCGGGAATAGATGTAATAGTCATCCAAGTATGGGAAGAGACCTATTTGTGAAAAATATTCTAGTTTCATATCAGAGTTTCTTTTTTCTCATTGGTCTAAATTGGCATAGAAACGATCACGAGGCAAGAAGTAGTCACTTAAGAAATTAGTGCTAATCATGAGACAAGAAGTCACTTAAGCAATTAGTGCTAAATTAATATATAACTATGCTTACTAACTATCTAACTAGACTAACTCACTAAGGAACAGCTAACTAAGATGCTTATGTTAGATTATTTAGGAACTAGGAAGTTGATTATGTTAGAAATACCTATTACTAACTAGCGGTTAGCTTAGGAAATATAAAGTCTTTTTGGTTGGTTCATAATCCACCCTACGAAAAGATCGATCAGCAACACGAGTCTCGTTCAGCAGAAATAAAAGAAACTAACGAGGCTTGCCCATGGGACTCGGACAGTAGAGGACCGGTTGTAAACACTAATACTGTCACAAACCATAAGCTAACCAATGAGACTACAACAAGCCCATAGCTCATACACTGTCACGAATTAAGCTACCTATACTACAACTAAGAGCTCATACTAATAAAGCTACTAAAACGAAGGACTAACTCATACAAATTCAACCACTAGTAGAATAGGAGAGAAAGACTAGCTCATCCAATACTAGAACAAGTCCTTCCTGAACAAGTATCAGAGCTAACAACTAATAGAAGAGCTACTACTACTCGATAATAGAAACGAACTCAGAGATCAGACTGGTTCCGAGACTAGAACAAAGAACAACTCCTACTGAACTACTACAATAAAGACTAGAAAAATTTATTCCTAGAGAAAGATAAAACTCATTACGCCAAGTAGAGATGACCTACCTCACTCAAGGGAAAGAAGGGAAATTTATTTTAGGGGGCTTGCTTTTGGTTTTTTATGGCCTTCACTTGAGCTCCTAAGTCGGGCCCAAGCATACATATATGCTATGCTACGGCCAAGATTTTTTGCTTGCCAATCACTTCCCGCTCATTCGGAGCCGAGCCACTCGGCAGAGGTATGCTTGCTTCTTCGATCTCTTTTTCTTTTTATCCACAGCAGCTGACCGATCCATATCCATTGGAATTGGCCAGCATCCCACAAAAGAATAGGTTAGGAGAACAGAGGCCGCTCGATAGAGCAGATCTTTCGAGTAGGAGGAGCTGGCTTCATCAGCAGCAGCTAGAGTGGAAGTAGCATCCTCACCACCATCATAGGGAGTAGAGACAGGGGCTATGGTATAAGAATTTGTAGCAAGCAATCGAATTATACCTAGACCCACCGGCCCGGGATAGTCAATAAAAGCCCTCCATGCGAGAAGATCACTGCCCAGGTCTCTGGTGCTTTTGCTTATGCATCTACAAGCCCAACATATGCAGATGTTATAAGATGATTGGAACATCAGTGAATGTAGGAACAACAGGCTAGCTGGCTGGGATAGGAAGGGATACTGAACGGGTGGCTAAGATCTTCATTTCGAGAAAGCGGACAAGCAAGAAATACCTATCAGTGGTGATAAATTCTATGAAGCGAGGTTAAAGATCTCATATCGTTTTGCTCCTTCAATCTCCTTTTAGTTAGAGGAAGTGGTAATTAGGAAGATGTATAGATGAGATAGAGAGAGTGAGATGGGTATGAAGGATAGAAGGTCTGATGAGGATAGGCATGATGAGATGGGAGGTATAATGAGGAGAGGTATGATGGGAAGATGGGAAGATGGGGGATGGGATGATAGGTCTGATGGTAGTGATGATGGGTATGCTGGGCTGGATGATATTAGTAGCTGTAGATGCGGTAGCTAGGTATAGAGATATAGCTAGCTGCGTTACTGTGGTATAGTTGTGTATAGCTAGATAGAAGGATAGAGCTAGATGGGGATAGAGTGAATATTAGCGGTATGAGTCTAATGGATGGTATGGGTGGTAGGGCTGGGCTAGAGGGTTTGTATGTTTAGATGGGATGGCTGGACACTAGAGGAATGGATGGACACACCAGAGAGCAGGAGCTGAACACGAGGTTAGATATTGAACACGGCTTAAAGATATACACTTACTGAGATCACTACACACAATCAACACACGTTGAGTTAGAGCTACACAGACACAGCAAGAGATATTATATATACGTGATTTCGATAATGAGCTTTGATTCTTTCAGCCTTTATTATTTAGCATATTTCTGATATTTTCTTTGGTCTATAGTACAGGCGCCTCAGTTCTTCTACTATGCATAATATAATATATAATAGGCATAAGGCATGAGATGAAATTTAGGGAGGAATATATCCAAATATGAAAGGTACTGACCGGCCTGGTATTAGAAGGCTTGGTCTCTAGCAAGGTAGGTTGGATGCATGCCTATATGACTGAGCCTGGCATGTTATTCTAAGTCAGGTTTACGCTTAGGTATGGCCTGGCTGCGCATAGTAATAGAGTTTCTATGCTTGGTTGGAAGTACGAGTGACCATTGAAAAGTCAAGGGTAAGGTGGTTTAATAGCACATGCCATCCAATTCCAATCCCATCTGCTGCTTCTAAGATAAGTTCTACCTACATGGGTGACTCACTAAAAGATTCCAGGTCTAGGGCTGGCTCCAGGTCTAGTTGGTGCAGGTAAAGAGAAACAAGGGGAGTGTTTCATGTCCCTGCCAACTTGAGTATTTCTGGCATCTAATTCCATCATGCTCCTAGGTGAAGGCGGTATTAAGAGAGGGGTAAGGTTGAGCATCCCCATTCATTGCATCCATTCATGGCATGCCACCCCATCCCATAAGGAGCTTCAAAGCTCTAGCAACATGGGTGACTAACAAAATGCCTGCCATGCATTCAAGGTCTAGGGCTAAAGATCTACTAGTTGTGGTAGGTGAAAGAGTAAAGGCAAGGGTATGTTCCATACAGCAATGGCTTCCTGGCTTAAATAATCCAAATGCTGGGTCTCGATTGGGTGCCTGCAAAGCCTAAGTAAAGATACAGGGCTACCGTACCAGGTATAGTTGTTGGTGCAGGTCAAGAGAAAGGGAGTGTGTAATAGCAGTCCCAATTGAGTAATATTTCTAAAGGCAAGTATGATAAACAAAGGATATCCTGGCTGGCTTTGTAAGGGCATCCCTCAATATCCCTCCTCCTAGCATTGATAAGTCTGGTCCCATAATCCCATCCCAACGAGGCTCTAAGATGTCCCGAATGCCATCCATCTACCCAAGCCATACCCGACAGGCAGTTTCAAGGATCAAAGCTAAAGGTCAAAACCCTATGGACTGGACTACTAAACTATCCCTCTATTGCACCATCCATACATCCATCCATCTATTCATCCAGCCACCCTGCTTCCATGTCCATGCATACTAATCGGGGGGAGCAAAGGAAGCAGGCAACTAAGAGTATTTGGCGGCAATCCATAAAAAGGTAACTAAGTTGAAGTTCGTGGATGAATACTTCTTTCTTATCCTGGGTCGGTTGGGTCGTGTGCAAAGAAGGTAAATCAGGTTTCATATTCTATATGTAATAACACAAATTACAAAATCCCATCCATTAACTAATTGCATTGGTTATTCTGGGCTCCGAAGGCACCTAGTTGGGGGCTACAAGGTCGGTTCCGGTAAATACTAAAAAGTGTATGAGATGCAATGTTATCTCTATTAAGCGTGTCATTGGCATGGGTCGAGTCATATGTGGTATCGAAATGGCATTTATCTTAAGGCAAGTGGCTGACTGAGAGCATGTTGGGTGATTGAATCCATTCAATTCATAATCCGGTGCTGCTTAAAATAGAAAGTCTTGGGTTAGGGATCGATCCTCCACAACTCTATCGTCCTAGTGTTCTGGTCTAAATCTAAATTAAGGTTGGCCAGTTTCATTCCGACCCGATAGAGGCAGTAGCCATGAAGCTCTTCCATAGAATGTGACTAGGGGTAGCAGTTTAAGGGGTAAGGGGAAATATATCCTATTGTGGTACCTCTGATTCTGATTCCTAATTAAGTAAGTGGTTGCTGGGCAGCACTCCATGTCATGAAGTTTCAGTTTGTGAATGAAGGTCTCCTTCCTGGCTTGGTTGGGTCGGAGGTAAGTCGTGTCAAAAGGAAAGCTCAAAATAAGTGTCTCATATTATATACGTAATCAAAGTGAATCCTCTCCCCTCGGGGATTGGGGTGGGTGGGTAAATAGTAGTCGAGCCTGCTTGCGCATCCTTGGTCGAGCGATTACATTCCTAAATAATATTTAAAAGAAGGAGCGGCCCGACCCGAGATTCCATATTCAAATATCTGTTCTGATATTTCAAAATAATGTATGTAAAGGCCCACCCTATATTGGCTAATCATAAAAGTCCCATCTGAAAAAGTTCCCAAGGGGAACAAAGTTGACTGAGAAGGATGGTATCTAAATTATCTTGGGGAAGGTACCATACCAAGTCGGGTTGATCCGTGTCAAATTGAAAAAGCTTCTGATATGCGGTTCTAGCTATATTCAACCCGTCGTTGAACTGGGTCGAGGCAAATGTTCGTTCCCACCGCGGTGTCGAACTATCAATTTTCTGTAAGCAAGTCGATGACTGAGAGCATTTCAAGTTCTGTATCCATCCAGCAATGTCTAAGAAGTTCCCCGCTTCCCGGCTGTGTAGAATAAAATCTATCCGGGGGAGTTCCGCAGAAGATATCTCTGCTAAAGTGAAACCCTATAAGCTAATAGCCCATCATATCGCAGGAGCATGCAACTAAAATTCCTTCCTTGTAAAATGACCCTCCTCCATCTGGTGCTGCTTGTAAGATGCGGGGCAAGGGTTTCATCCACCATCCAGGTCTCAAACAAGCATTTGACTGTATTGAAATAGCCTATTTCCAGCCAGTTGTTTCTGGTCGAACCCAAAACTAAGGCCCTAACTATACTAACTAAGAAAACAAGTAATGCCAATTGGTCTGGTCAGTCAATCTGAAAAAGCTTATCAGCTGCATGTTTGACTAAAGCGAACCTATTTATTCTTAAGTACATCATAAGCAAAGTAAGCATAAAAGACAGGCTATGTTGGGCTTCTTCGGCTTCAAAATCCAAGGCTTCTGGATTTGGTGTAGCAAAGACGGAATAGAATAATTGCTACTGAAGAAACTGAAACTAGCGCTATCTTAGCTGCTGCTTCCACCTCTACCTATGCCTCTGGTGCTGGGTCAATGGATTTATGGTGCATCAATGAGCGCACCTATCATAAGGTTGTAGGCCCGGCCGGGTGGTCCCATTCCTAGCACGTACAGCGTATGGCCGAAGATAATCCACTGCTAGCTGATCTTATAGCGTAATCCAATTAATAAAGGCGGGTCACTGTAATGAACGAAGACATAAGACGAATCTATATGCATAAGGCGAGCCGGGACCCTAATCCAGGATATCCACCCCCGAGCCTAAAGTCTATAAGACGGCCGTGTATTGAACAATAAGAAGTGGTGCGGCGGGTACAGGGACAAGAGGTTGGGGTGTGGTGGGAACCGTACCAAGTAGGAGGAATACCGCCCCTTATGCTCGTCACAAGCAGTCGTAAACTTGGACCAGGACCCCTATTATGTATTCATCCCAGGTAATGCATAAGGGGAAGCACTGGACATGCAAGAGTAGCGGACCGGTAGTATTTAGTATCCCTTAGCGCGGTTCTAGATGCAATTGATCCATACCCAATTGATCAAGTTCCAGTGAATGATCCAGTTGCTTAGCTAGTTTTAGTTCCAACATTTGTACGTGTTCCTACTGCTTATGTTCCAGCATAAGCGATTATTCCAATAAGTAGTGTTTTGGGAGCTGCACATGTTCCAAGTTATGTTGTTCCGGCATCTGATGGAGTTCCAATTTGATCGTTTTTATACCAATCTATAATATACAAAGCTAGGGGGCTGTAAGGAAAGGAAAATGTGGATTCGAAAGCGTGATCGAATAATATTGTATACAAAGAGATATATCATTATATACCATATTATTCATTCTCGCCTGAATGAGTGAAACAGGCAAGGGCATTAATCTACTTTTTGATTACGTATTCCAGGTAATCTAATTAGATGCAAAGGGATAACCCTTCGCTAACTACGGGTGGGAAAGGTATCTATGCCATGGAGAAGGAGAAAGAACTGGCCTCGCCTTAAATAGTAATAATAGGGGGACCAAAGTACTGGCTTGGCCCTCATATAGAAGCCTGGGGCTGGGTCAGGGCTAGAGCTTCGGGTTCGGATGCTGCGTTGGTTCAATAGCTATATAGATGAATGATCAAATTCATTTGTGATGCAACCAACATCGGATATGTTCGGGCAACAAGCACCTATAGTAAGTATCGATGTGTCGGGTTATTATATAGAAAGGGGCCCTACCCTACCTAAATGGGGCTATAGAATCCCTATAGTAATTGGTCTAGTAAATAGATATGGAATCGGTAGGGGATATATATGGTCGGACAGGAACCGGCCTGCCAAACGCCCTATTATGATTTAAGTGGGCGCCCGCTGGGGAAGAGGCAGAACCCCTACGGGCAGCAGAATGAAAAAGGAAGTTCAATAGTTATTCCATCTCATTTGAAGTAAGGGCTAGAAGTTACTAAAGAAATTATTAAGCTCTTCATTAGGCGGTGAGATATGACTCGACCCATTAATCAGCGAGGCTCGAATTTCCACCTATCCGAACACTCGACCAACTTGATGGTGGTTCTTTACCTCACCCACCGAAAGAAGGAACAAGGTATTCCCAGGAAGGTCAAAGGATGCCACCGAGGTACTGATGTAAGCTCATATAGCTACTGATATTATTGGTAGAGAGCCAGAGGTACTCGTACAAGTGCTACAGCTAGAGGTTATACAAGCAGACAAATACAATCTTACTATCACCCAGACAAAGAAGGTATTCTCTCTAGTATTAGTCAAGGGCAGAGATCAACCTAGTCAACGTATCTCTGCTCAAGCTTGTGTACGGAGGAGGTAAGGCTCTGGTCAAGGGAGAAGCGATGGTAAGGCACATCTGGGAAGGGAAGGGGAATAAGAACAGAGGTAGAGGTGGCGGTTACTGTTGCGGGTGCTTTTACTGTTTCGGATGCGGTTGCTCTTGCTAATAAAGGATTGAAAGACTACCTGGCTATTCTGATTTCGATTGAGAATATGGAAGAGGCTATGAAATAGAAGAAAGAAGGTGAGTTCGAACTCTAGGTGGGACTGGGACTTGTTGCAAGGGGCTTGGGACAGGGGGCCAGTGGGTTAGCGGTCTGCGTGTGTGTAAAAGAAAATTTCCTTTATCTTCTCTTGTCTTTGGAGGAACAGTTATCTTCTCTCGGACAAGCTGAGCAGAATCCATATATGTACTGCTGGTCTGAAGTGCACTCGGGAAGGGAAGACTTGCTCAAGTTTTTCATATGGAATAATCGATCGAGTGACAGCTTCCATCTTTCGAGTTCCGGTCAAGGGCACAGCAAGGGCAGAGAATAAACCAACCTACGCGATGGCACAAGAGAGCTACCGATATGGAACAAAAGGTTCCCTCTCCAGTTAGTGCAATGGCTATCCAGACCCGATAAAGAGAAAAATTCCCCATGTTCTAAACAAATGAGAAAGAAGTAACCCATCGTTCACTCCAGACCCGATCAAAAAGGACCCTATCGCGCCACCATACCCAAATGAGAATTAACCATACCCCGGCAAGGGAATATTTGAAGTGAGTGGTGAATGACTTATGTCTGTGTTTGAACGGATTCTATGTGAAGTGAATGGCGCGGGGGTACATGCAGTGAATGAATGGCTTCTGTGCGCAGCGGGTGAACCACTTTCTGTGTGCAGTGGGTGAACCATTTAAGTTAATGGCTTATTTGAACGGCTTTCTTTGAACGGCTTCGTGCAGTTAATGACTTGGGAGTAGGTAGGTGATGCTGTGAACGGCTTATATGTGAAGTGAGTGAACAGCTTCTTTGAATGGCTTAAGTGAATGGATTTCTTTGCGCTGTTAGTGGCGAATGTGTGTGTGAATGGATTCTATGTGAAGTGATGTGAACGGCACGTTAGTTACCCATGTTCCCACCGGAATAGAGAGATGTGCCCGGTCTTGCCATAATCTCCAAACCCTCTCGCCCATACCCTCCAGCCATATCCCCTCCAGTTCAGCCCCGAAAGATGATTTACGTTCACCCATACCACGACTTACCGCTACGGAAGGAACAATGGAATGTTCCTACCTCGAATTGATGGATGATGCATTACATACAATGCACCTATTTAGGATCATACTTTTTCATAGCCCAGAAGCAACAATTGACAGGAGGTCATTCCCAGCTAATCATTGCCAATAGCCAATCATTGAAAAATAGTCATATAGCCCCAGCCAATAGCCCATGCCAACCGGTCTCATTGCCAGAAGGTCACATAGTCGATAGCTGATCATTGCCGTAGATCATTCTGGTCATTGCCAGTGGTCGTAGTAAGCCAGTCATTCCCAGCCGGTCATGGCCTTATAAGAGGTTTTTATATTACCTGCCTAAGCTGCTTCTAACCGCCCTGCCTCACCCTTGTCAAAGTGGATAAATTCAGGAGCGGAGCGGTGACCTATGCAAGATAGTAAATTGGGAAGTGAAAAGAGCCTTGTCCAAGTAGGTAAATTCACTACTGAAAGGTGGCCTTACCAACAGCCCAAGAGATGGGAAATTCAAGGGCAGATTCACCTTGCCTGATGCGGACAAGCGACTACGTTGATGGCGGCCCCCTTGTCGAGAGTTCTCTTGCTCACCCTCACCATCTGAATAGTGAGTCGATGGCGGCCTTTAGTCGAGAGTTCGGCAGGCTCACCCTACCGGGCCTTGCCCGATGTGGACAAGCGACTACGTTCCTACGAGATTGGCCATTTTCCCTCTCCTCGACCTCGTAACCTCGGCCGAGTCGGGCCTGAAGTCGAGAGTTCGGCAAGCTCACCCTACGGGCATATTGTCAAGAGTTCGACAGGCTCACCCTTGGCAGAGGTTTGAGCGCTCTTCCCTCATGGATTGCTTTATTGGCTGGATGGCTTGGCTTGCTATTTACTACTCGCCGGGTGGGGTAGGACATGGATTGCTTTGATGGCTTGACGGCTTTCCCGCTGACTTTCGAAATGGCTCTTGCTGGCTAGTTGGCTGGGCTTGCGAGCTTGCTTGATTGGCTTGTAGGAAGGATGGCTCACCTGACACTAGGAGGGCGTTAAGCCCGTATCGACCAATAGGGGGAAATTAGAAGAGGATTGGCTCCCCTCATCGTAGTGGCAAGAGGCCCTAAGGCAAGAAGGTTAGCTTCACGTCCATTTCATGCGTTTCACCGGCTGGCTTACTATAATATGCTTCAGAAAATACGCTTCCTATATTCTCCTATACTCATTAGTAATGAATGAAAGATATATACGTCATTACTTAAAAGCCTATATTTAGCTAAGTCTTTCTTTTTTTATTTCTAGTAATACTTGAAAGGGAATATCGCTACACTATCTGGGTCCAATAAAATAGTAGTTATAACTAACGCTTGCCTTCTGTCCTTACCTTTAACTAGACCGGACAAGTCCACAATAAGAAAGATGAGATGCTTATTTCTTTGGCCGCAAGCAACCTCTACTGGTACTCGTTAGCTGAGCCATAAATAAAGGCCAAGGTTCTTTACTGTGCCCAAGGCAGAGTGCCCTATTGCTTCTCTCCCACAACGTGCCTCCACGAGCAACTAATATTTATTGAAAGTAGCCGCCGCCTTCCATCCATAAGTAGTGGTAATAGAGGCCCATACCACACTTTCCTTTATCAGCGCTCAGGGAATACCTTTTTATTCCCCTCAAACTGAGCTCAAGTAAGGTCTTGGTCCTGAGCTCATAGAAGGTAAGGTTATTCCAACCCTATCATTTCACCCGGTAAGTAAGTTGAGTCAGTCGAGTCCACTTAGCTACCGAACTCTATTCAATAAAGACATTAGGTGCTGAGGGTCGTGAAACGTAATTACGTATATAATATATAGAGATGATGGCGGCCCGTTGGTCGAGCTATGCTTCGCATCCTCTTCCTCACCATATGAATAGTGAGTCGATGGCGGCCCTCACCATCTGAATAGTGAGTACCTCTCCTCGACCTCGTAACCTCGGCCGAGTCGGGCCTGAAGTCGAGAGTTCGGCAAGCTCACCCTACGGGCCTTATAGTCGAGAGTTCGGCAGGCTCACCCTATCGGTCCTTTAGTTCTTCAAGTTGATGGCGGTGGTCGATTCATGTTGTAGCATGATGGCGGCTTTTCCCTCCCCCAAAAGAGAGTTGCTCCTAACCATATGAATGGTTAGCGTTAACACTCCTCTCCCTCACCATATGAATAGTGAGTCCCTACCGGGCCTTTAGTCGAGTCCCTCGACCTCGTAACCTCAGTCGAGTCCCTCTTCTTTTAGTTCTTCAAGTTCCTCTCTTTTGGGGCCCCTCCCCCAAAATAGAGTTGCTCGTCTCCTCCCACGTTACCTCTCCTTTTTCGAGAGTTCGGCAAGCTCACCCTCACCCTCCGGACCTCACCTCTTTGGGGAGGTGAGTGAGAAATCGATGGCGGCCTTAGTGTTCTTCAAGTTCCTCTCTTTTGGGGCCCCTCCCCCAAAAGAGAGTTGTTCGTCTGATGGCGGCCTTGTGTCGAGAGTTCGGCAAGCTCACCCTCACACGTTACCTCACCATATGAATAGTGAGTCCCTACCGGGCCTCTCCTCGACCTCGTAACCTCGGCCGAGTCCCTTTCGGGCCTTTGTCGAGAGTTCGGCAAGCTCACTCTCACCCTATCGGGCCTAACCATATGAATGGTTAGCGTTAACACTCCTCTCGTGTTGGTCGAGCCCCCTACCGGGTCCTATCCTCGCATGTTCCTCTCCTGTTAGTCGAGTCACTTAACGTACCTCTCCTCGACCTCGTAACCTCGGCCGAGTCCCTCGACCTCGTAACCTCAGTCGAGTCCCTCACCTTTTTAGGGAAGGTGAGCGATAAATCCCTCGACCTCGTAACCTCGGCCGAGTCCCTAACGGGCCTCACCATATGAATAGTGAGTCGATGGCGGCCTTGTGTTCTTCGCGTTCCTCTCTTTTGGGGCCCCTCCCCCAAAAGAGAGTTGTTCGTCTCCTCACACGTTACCTCACCATATGAATAGTGAGTCCCTACCAGGCCTCTCCTCGACCTCGTAACCTTGGCCGAGTCCCTTTCGGGCCTTTAGTCAAGAGTTCGACAGGCTCACCCTCACCCTACCGGGCCTTGTCTGATTACAGACAAGCGATATTCATTTCTCGACCTCGTAACCTCGGTCGAGTCCCTACCGGGCCTCACCATATGAATAGTGAGTGACTCCGTCCCTCCGGGCCTCACCTTTTTAGGGAAGGTGAGCAATAAATCCCTTCAGGCCTATTGTCGAGAGTTCGGCTGGCTCACCCTCACCCTCACCATATGAATAGTGAGCCCCTACCGGGCCTACCGGGCCTTCGGTCGAGTGTCTCAAGACCGTACCATTAAGAGAAAGCACTGCCCACCAGGCTAGGGAGTTGTATCAAGTGCGACGATACACCGGTCTTTATGCTCTCTAGATTGATCGAAATAATATGAGTCAATCAGGCGCCAAAAGTGATGTTGTACCCGGTCATTCGAATCAGACTTCCATTTCGGTGCAACGAGAAGGTGCAAAGTGCTTGCTCAACAAAGGGAGGAGAGCCAGGATTTTTCCACGGTCAGTGCAGTGAGATTCGTGGAACCAATGAGATGCCTTTACGTGTGCGCCCGGATACACAGGCCGGCCGCAGAAACGTTCTCGTATGAGGTGAAAGAAAATCACTTCGATAGGCGATAGGTGCGGCACTAAATTAGGTGTGAAGAAGGTGAAATGCCTACTGTATTGGAAAGAATGCATCGGATGGATGGGATGCTCGGGCATTGAGAGGGAAGGAGGGATTTTTGGAGCGTAACGAGATGGGGGGAGAGTTGGGAGTGACTGGTGTGGGAGAGTGAGGAATACTGCGGGTAGGTAGGGGAGCCGAGGACTGACTGATTCTTGTTCTTGTTCAATTCCCTGAGCCGACCTGAGGTATGAGTTGCGAATCTCGGAGCTGCGATAGTACTACTTATATGTGCCTAATTTTTCCAGTACCAGCTTATAGGTTGCGTGTTTCAACTTGTTGGTACAAAGGTAACGCAAACATATATATGGATACGTAACAATGGCATGGTGAAATCAGATTATGTAAACACAATGGTATAGATAAGCTTATAGATACGAGTAAGCTAAATCAATGGGTTTTTCTTGTATAAACATGATATCAATACTAGTGACTAAGAGCTTAGATGATAGAGTAGAAGTAACTCCATGGATAAGCTATGACCACTCTCTATACATGACCAGTAAGCTGTGTGATTACGATTACAAAGTTGTAAGTTAGACTAGTAATTGATTATGTCATACTCTTCATAGTTAATAAAATCAATGGGAATCAGTGAAGATAGTGATATGTTAATAAATCATATTGAAACTTTACCCTTAACTCCATATTAGTACAATACTATCATGTTTATTATGTAAACATAGTGAGAGATGAACCTCTATACTAATAGAGCTTTTATTACCCTTATCAAAAGGTTAACCAGTGTGAATCCATTGAATAGTATAGCTTATATGATATTGATCTTACGAACATGTTGACTACTAGTATCTTATCACAAGCCCGTGTATCACTATTGGCTAAGTATGGCTATTTCCATAATAAGTATACCATGTGAAATAGGTGAAGCAAGAAGGTCTCTCTTATATACGAGTAGAAGCTATATCAGATAGGATTCAACCTTTATCAAGCCTATGATTGCCATTACTTCTATCCTTATTCATACTTAACTAGTGAATGGTATAGGTGTTACTAATAGTGATGGAAACAATGTAATGTGTTAAAGAAGATACATGTACGAGCTTATTGATATGGAAACACACAGGTAAACTACATGCTAGGTCATGATTGAAACCCTATTCAGACAGACTAAGTTAGCATGATTACTAGAATGATATGAGGTTACGACCTGTGATTAGCTTAACTACTTAGATAGGGTGATATCTTAGGCATAATACGTGTCACTACCACCTTCTCTATTATGGAGCTTGCTTATAGGTAATGATATACCAGTAAATGAACACGAGATACAAGAGCTTAGTACATATACGATACAGGTTCATTACGGGATCACTTAGAGCACTTGTAACCATGATTTTATACGTAAGCTCTAATCCAAATAGATATGGTATTACACTTAGTAAGCTATGAATATCATACGGTTCAATGTAACCCATATATTGCACTCGCTCTGATTATGGTTATACACTCCTTGTTATTACCAAATACACGTGTTGCTTAAGCTTATTGATCAGTATTTATTATGAATACTTATTAATTATAACCATTGTTATAATCACAGCTGTAATTAACAGAATCAAGTAGATCACAGTTATTGCACTAGTAATAAGCAGATATGTATGTTATGAGAATACCTGTATTTTAGATAATGAGTGCCATTTGTGAGTATCCATCCTATCGCTTCCCTTTTGTTCCCATAGATATGGAACACAGTTAATCTCATAATGGTACTGGACAAATTGGCAGATAGTATAACCACCAAGTAATGGCAATGATTATGTTATCCCAATCTTATCACTTATATATGTAGTAGTAAACCCATTACACTGTTATGATAAGCTCTATTATTAGAAAATCCCATGAAATCATAATCACTTTGCACTTAGTATCCATATATGCCTAATTACTCCTATATGAGCACTGTGAATGTTCCTTTACCTCATCTATATGCATAGAATCGTACAGTCAATCTATGATATGGAACTCGGTCAATGGTAGAGATAGGTAGTACTAAGGCCATTAATAGGATAGAGTCACCACTATTCCATGAACATGAGCTTGTATCCTTATTGTTATATGAGATGGTGGTACTCATTCAGATCAAAGCTTAGAGAATAGGTAACACTAATGAGAAAACCCATTGTACTAGTAATATGATACAAGCTTATACTACTAATCAAAGTAATGGGAATATCGTAATCAAGCATTCTAATAATAAGTACTAGTAGTTAATGTGATAAGCTAACTGCAAGCCCGCATAGTTATAGCACTAGTGAAGTAATCATGTATCCATAATGTTGAACAAGATGGTAACTTATTTAAGCATGGTGAATCAATAGGGATAGTAAGCACAGTGTTGATTGGGCTAATATTAGTAATAAAGTACAAGTGTAATTCAAGTAATGTGATACATAGAAAAAACAAGGTTACTAATACAGCTTATACGAGCTTAGATCAGCTAAACTACAGAGAAAGAGTGATATCTCAATAGTAAGCATTCACCTAATTCACTCTATTCACTCAGATTAGTATGAGTAAGTTATGCAATAAGCTTTAAATCACCTATACCACTTAGATATGGCACTCTAACCTATTCACTATACTGTACGTACACTTTTGTATCCATAATGAACACTAGCACATACCGTATCGATAGAGATAAGCTCTTGGTTCCTATTATGGTGTACTCATTGGAAACAAGCTCATACGTATTAAGAGTAATCACTTAGTATTGAGATAAGCTTAGTACAAGCTATTATGGAAACTACGCTAATACAGATGATACAGGCTGGTTATGATACAACACCTAAGCAGATAGCTTATAACAATCATACATATTGTAATCAATCATGTGACTCTTTCTTATAACAATGGTACTAATACTAGGATATAACTAGTGAAGCTATTCGTGTTATTCAGCAATACCAGTAGTGTAATAGTGTTCAAGCAATCTGGAATCAATGGTAATCGTTCTAACTAGTAACTAGTGACTAAACGTATAACCTGTCATGAATAGGAAGCTATTATAGGTTGATGAGTGTTCTATAACCATGGTTATTATATGTTACTAAGCTTATACCAAAAAGAGTTAGACTAATAAGCTTACTTCTACCATTAGTAGTGTAATGATTAGTGATATATACCGCTTTCAATAGTGTTACTAATCTTAGAGAGGTTATGAGCTTGCATGGAATTACTAGTACTTATAGGTTTGTATTGTGTTATCATTACAGCTTTTATATCAGTATAAACTTCATTACTGTTATTACACCTTACATTCTACTTGATTTGCTCTATGTTACCTATTACGTGTACGAACTATACATGTCACATATCGTAATCATTCTACTTGATCTGCTCTTGTTACATAGTACGTGATCAACTCTATTACGTATATTGCATAATGATTATACTCTACTATATACCTTATAAGGTTCAATAGGTCTTAGATTAGCACTAATTCCATAATGATGATTACACGAGTATCACTAGCTCAGATAAGAGTGACAATACCAGAATAGGTTGTAGTGCTCATACCAGTTCTATTAATCATACGTTCTTGACCTAATCATTATCCTGTGAATATACAGCAGATTCCATGTATTCAAGTAAACAGAGGAGTAACACCATATTAGCTTAGAAGAGTAACTGTTCTAGCTTATTGATCTAAGTAAGCTATGATCTTTTTACTATTCATAGTTATTACCATATCTTACCACTAGTTTACAAGCAATGGGAATAATTAGTCACGAAGCTGATCTTGGAGGTATATGTAATCTTCATAATCAATGAACATTACTATTCCAACCAAATAAGGCTAGTTTCTATTATGTCAGCTTAGTGGAAACACAATGGTAACCAAAGAGTGATACATACGCTAAAGGTTTCATATTGCTTATTTGTTATTGATAAGAGAACTAATCACCAGTATTGAATACACTGGAATTGGAGATTACTGCTTGTTCCTTAGAGTTTACTGATGATCTCTTAACAACCTCATAAAGCTGAACACAAGTCAAAGTGAATCCATACTATGATATCAATGAGCAATGGAATTAGATCTAACCATTATACAAACTTGAACACTTAGAGTAATAGTACTAACGTATATGTATAAGCCCATAGGTAAGCAGAGTAAGCATCACTGATCAGATTGATTCACAGTAATCAAACAGGTGAAATAAGGGGTACGTAATTCCCATAATAGATGCATTGATAAGAGTACTGTGCTTGCTCGGCATGATAGTATTGATATTTGGTGAAGCTTTATGCCTATCAACATCCTAGTTGATTAGGCTTATACTCATATCGAACCAAGCTTATTGAGCTCTATCACTAGTATCGTAATTACAATCAACTCTATTTGATCATTACTAGCTAGCTTGTAAGCTCATTTCGAATTAGCTTCTATCCTATAAAGTAATGGGAATTAGACTTATATTAGTAATAGCATGGGGTATTAGCTTGAATATGACGAGTAATAGATATGAAGTTTACCCAGCTAAAGTGGTGAATATGGATACTAGCTTAAACCTGGAACTGGAATCAGCTAATCACAACAAGTATAAGCATAACATGTGAAGTATGATTACGAGCTTCTCCTTATACTGGTCTTTAACACCACTCATAAGCTAATAAAAGCATGTGATAGATTAGAACTATTCCCATATATGAAAGTGGATATCATAGCTTAAGTAGTAGGAACTATTGGTCTCTTTGTTCACATGAGCTTTCAGGTTACAGGGTTTAATCATTGCTTAGTGAAATATGGATAATCCATATGTTCAATGATATGGAACCAAGCTCTATCACATTACAGCTTAAGCTTAGATAGTCTTAGTATTAAGCTCACTCGGCATGTTCAATACTAGTGTAAGATGTACTATCACCATTGTAATCACCGTATAAGCTCGAATATTCAGTAAGCTACAAGGTTATTCCATAATAAAGAGCACTTACCTTATTTGGTGTAACTATTACTAGCAACATGATAGTACTATGTAGAAGCTTTGATATGTTGTGTTACCAGTATAGCTCTAATATATGGAAGCTAATAGATATAAGCTAATATGGTCTAATGATTACGGATTACTAGTAACTAATGGTCATACTCTTTGTTAGAGCTCTTTACCAGTAATAGCCTAGTATATTGTAATGATCTATACATGTGGAATACAGCTGGTTATTAATTACTAGTAACTAATTGCAGTTGTACTTGATCTATACATGATACGTATAGCTATTCCCATTCAATGGAGATGATACTAGCTTAATATCTTACATGTAGAACACTTTGTTGTTTCTATTAGATAAGTTGTTTCACCATAGTTAAGTAGGTAGAACATGTTACAAGCTGAGCTCTTAGTACTATTACACTTATTATGGTTGTTATTTACACTGTAGTTAAGCAGATCCATAAACAAGAAGGTTTTATTCCACTTAGATTACAAAGCTATGAAGATTGATTACGGAATATTATAACAGTATTATCTAGCTTAGCATCACTCTGATCAATAGATAGAAGTAATCCCATATTGTTATCCTGTTATATCACTATACTATGAACACTGATGTACGAGCTTATATGCCCTTTCATAGTAATCGAATAGAGTAGAACAAGCTCCATGTTGACACGGTAACTAGAGTCTATACTAATCAAATAGGTGGGATAAGCTTCTCCATAGTGAATAGAGTGAATTATGTCATAATGGTGATACTAGTGCTTAATACCTTCAACCTGATCTTGTATAATAGTTATATCGATATGCTTAAATGGCTCTTGTTAATAAACCTTATCTGCATATCTAATACAAAAGCAACAGGTCATCCATTTACCAGTACTGTTTACGTATTCATCATAACTATGGGAATTTAAGTAATGAAGCTTAGTAATCATGTTGCCCATCTTGGATTCATCAGTAGGTGTAATTATGGGAATAACTAGAGTCATATAGGCTTGTAGTTAAGCTAGCTTTGATACTTTACACTATTAGAGTGAAGTAATGTATATTATGTAAATACCATAACATCACCATACTCTAAGCTTAGGGAAACACTGGAACAGTCCAACTTCATTAGCTCTTATCATACTTACACTATCAAGAGCTTGTTCCATTATGGTTATACTTATGATCATTGCTTCTATATCAATACGGGTGTAATAGGCTCTACTCACCTTATACCTGCATTCATGTATATGTAATCATACTAATATCCTTAGTGTTATCATGTACTAAGTAGAGAGATATAACAAACGCAATCATACTTGTAGTTATAATGAAGCCCCTTATTCATAAGAGTGATATCAGCTTTTATCCCGGTCATTTTAGTACCCCGATAGAGCTCGTACATGATGTACAAGATGGAAGTTAAGTAATGGTAGTTTATCTATAAGGGTAATCAAACTAGTAGATCAGAGATTACTAATAGAACATGATATAAGGATAAGCAGGGTCATATTACTCAATAAGCTTGAATAATGGTGAAGTAAGCATCATATTAGTAGTAGTCTTTAGCACCAACTAGCTATCACGTCTAAACACTGCTTATATACTGCATGTGTAATGAGTATCTATTACGTATCATATATTATGTCAAATTGAATTCGTTTATAGGTATCATAAACGTATGCCAATCATTATGGTATTCCTTATGTGTGAAAGCACTATGATAGGGTATTGAGACCTAACTAGTGTCAAACAAGGGTATACGTATGGTGTATAGTATGTAATGACTGGGTTACTCTATCTTAAGTAACAGTTATGACCTATATTATGTCTATTACATAGATTACAGAACAAGGTAGTAGTAGTTACGAGCTTATGAATGGTTACAGTACCACTCTTAGAGCAGTGAATGCATAGAGGTCTACAGGTTATAATGGTAATTCAAGAGGTGTTCAAGCTTATCTCTGCTTTATACTCGTATTCATTCTAGTAGTGATTACATAACAAGCTGGTTATATCCGTAATAAGTGTGTTGCTAAGCTGCTTACAAACACAAACACAAGGGCATTACTAGATAAGCTGTACTCTTTATCACTACATATACCTGTGATTCAGTATAATCGAGCTCTCTATGGTTAATTACGGATATACTTAAGCTTACATCATAGTATAATCTAAGCATAAGTAAGCAAGAAGTGATGGTATCGATGTTCTGTAAACATAATAAAGCTTACATACCCCTAGTAATGGAATTGGAAAAGCTTCATGTTATGATTGATTACGGACTACTAGTTATGGAACATGTGATAACCTTATTTCGGTACCAAAGCTGGTCATTGCTTACAAGTCTAATAGGCTATTAGTACTACTTAACCTTTGCTTGTTCTTCATGTATTAGTGTTGGAACCATTATGCTTTATAAGTATGAGTATTCAATGGGTATCAATCCTATGCGAGTGATTAGTACTGGTATGATAGGTAATCATCTTACTTCCTTTGATTGATTGAAACCAAAGCCACTACATATGCCTTAGTGATACTCTATTCATAGACCCGATCATTAAGCTCAAATACATGGGATTGGTTCTATCTCCATAATATGTTAGATCATTCATTATGTCATAATAGTTAGATATGTATAAGCATATCCCTAATAATTGAAGCTAGTATAATTATCGAACCGTATCCTTTCTCTAATCTACATGATGCTTTACTCTAGTAACTCCAAGCTATCTGTATTTCCCTAATATGAAGGTTACAGTATTCCAGCTTGATTAGCATAAGTCTTTAGTATTACTACTGGTGTTGACACAGAGATATGACATAAAGTGTACGATGTATAGGTAACTTAGCTGTAATCTATCCCTAAGCTAAGTGATTATAGAATACAGGTACTTTATATTCATTGCTTACTAAATAGGAGTACTAGTTATCATATTAGTCTGAATGAAATAGTAATGACTCTCAATCAAGAGCACTATGGGTTTCATTCTAACACAAGAAATGGTGAAGAAAGGAGAGAAGCTCGTATAAGCTGTTGTTAACACTATACGATCTATTATAGATATAACGTGTAGATTAGCTATCAAATAGGCTGAGTTTCATTGATTCGTGTATAGCTTTAAGTATCAGTATCTCCCTAATTCTTATTCTATGGGTAAATCAGCTTCCATGGAGATTGAACCCTATTCAGAACAGTGCTTACCTGTCTCTACTTGATCTCTTCTTAGTACTGCCATTACAGGTTACTAGTCCTATCGATTCCCTTAGTTCCATATTCGTTTCACCCATGAATCTCCTCCTAGAACCGGTGTAATTAGGCAGATATAGTAGTATAACCATGATGTTCAATAAGGTATGGTCTTATTACTACAATATAACCACCATCTTACCATAATGAATGGCATTATCTATATTACCACAACTAATTCAAAGGATGAGGTTAATCATATTACCATTATTATTGGAATAAAGGGGAAACGACATACTTATTACGATACGTGGTAAACTAACACTAATGGAATAAAACCATTACTATTCTATAGAGGTCATATATTGGATCACCTTATGTCCCAGGAATATACAGGTGTAAGATATGATAACCTACAGCTTTCTAGATAATAAAGTACGATATGTAACCCAATTTACATAACAGCTAATCAAGAGCAGAGTAAGCTATGTATAACATCATGTGAAGTAATTGCATTGATATAAGTGAATCCCAGTGCTCAAAGCAGATAGATAGATACTAAGTCCATTGAATAGAGCAAGAGCTTATCCTATTCGATTACCATATATAAGATATACCGTGTGATTTACAATACATGATATAAGTCTAATCGATATGATGGGAACAATACTAGGAGAAGAAGGAGAAACATGGTAATAAACTAAAAAGAGCTTTTATCAGGTTTAAACAAGGGCTTGATTAGAAATGAGCTAGGATCCACTGTATTAGTACTAGTATGAAAGGTAATGGTGACACCAGGACTCGTATTGACCATGTGCTCAATGTCATCACATTACTAGGAGGCTATGATCTGTACTATCATATTCATATTGGTTATTTACTTCCTTATAACTTCCATTCCATATGTGTATGCCTTTTCATGTTCCCTTATTCATTGCATTCCACGGTAATCATACAGGCTACAATATGGTGAAATTAGGCAGTAGTATTAATAGTACCAATCTCATTTCTATAATATAGGTAATATGTATAGATACCATGTATATTCAGTAAGATAGGTGTATGTTATAGATATCAGAGATTGTAAACAACCATATATTTGACGTGTTCATAGGGTCTATTGATTAGGGTAACACAATAGCCACATGTACATAAATCGGTACAATGTGAACACCCTATGTATTTCATGTGTTCACTGGGTCTATTTATTAGGGAGATACACTCACTACATGTACATAAATCGGTACAGCTTAAGCACACTAACCTATGAGCTCTATACGGATCCTATGGCATTAGTACTACCTATCTCTACCATTGACCGAGTCCCAGGAGGAGATTGTTGTATGAGTATAACATACGATTAGAAGCAAGCGTATTTACTGGTGACGATACAATGGTTATTAGAAGGTGATTGAATACCATGTAACTAATGGAACACACAGGATCTTCTTGGTAAGGAAGCTGTTAGATGAGGTGTTTAGGACCAACTATGATAGCTTGGATACCATCTATATTGAGAACACAAGGCATATGGAAACAGTAAACAGTGTTAAGCAGCTTAGTAATCATACTAGTATCTACCTTATATCCATAATATAGAAGCAATGGAATTACGTCCTTAGTGAAGCTTCTATCCTAATATGTAATCAATAGCATAGTAATAGATGTCATTGGTTTTACATACATTATAGAGAAACACATACGCTCGTACTAATGGTGTTAGCTCTAACCATGTTTGATATGGAATCACTTATCCCTAATGATTAGCTTAAGCTTAACTGCTATGTTATGCTTACTATGCTCACTAGTTTGACATAAGTTCCAACATGCTTCTTTAGGGAACAAGCTGGTATGTAAGTGAATATTGGACATAGATGTTTCCAGCTTTATGTGATATGTATAAGTAGTATGGCTTTATCACTAATAAAAGTATACATCATTACGTATGTTCTCTTAATTACAAGCATTACTTAAATCTCACTACTATAAGTGGTAACAAGACTGGTATATAAGGTAAGTACGAGCTTATCTGTCATTCTACTTAATCAGGAGTAGTACTCTCATTGAAAGTTGCTTATACCCTAACAAGCTGATCAGTTCAACTAATAGGAACATATAGTATTGGTTACGAGTCTCATGTGTTACTATGAAGCTTAACTACCACTTTAGCTTTATTATGTAAATACAAGTAGTTATAAGGGTTATATCTAAGCTGAACAATATTGATGTAACTAAGCATTCCATAAGTTGTACGCAGCTTCATCTAACTAAGGTAATGACTAGTCTTCCTTCAAGTTCTGATTTGAAAGTGCAGTCTGATAGTGGTTCGGAGAACGGTAGTGGTGCACAGAAGAGTCTAGGAGAAAGTATAGGTAGTGGTAGTAGTATAGTGTCGAACTCTAATTCTGAGCCAAGTGGTGGATAAAGTATGGTGAGTCAGCCAGGTCCACAAGGATTCGTTCTTGTACAATCTCAGGCCAGCAGCATGGATGGGACGACAAATAGTTCGAGATGTGCCTACCCAAGTTCTCGGGGAGAGGCGACAGTGATGCAGAGCAGCATTGGTTTTTATGTGAATCGGTCTGGAGGGCGAAGAACAGCACCATTATAAAAAAAACCAAATCTTTTTTGCTACTAACATATCGAATAATTATCTTGGCTGCCTTCCAATGATATTCATGAGGTGAGTGCATAAATCGTGCTACCAAACTAACTGAAAACATAATCTTAAGGTCTAGTAGATGTGAGATACATAAAGCTACCTACAAGAGACCTATAAAGGGTTGCATCCACAAGAGGAGTATAGTCCTCTTTCATCAATTTGCAACCAACAATTGTTGGAGTACCAACAGGCTTGCAATCTTGCTTTGCAAATCTAACCAAAAGGTCTTCAACATACTTGGTTTGAGTGATAAAGATACCTTGGGCTGATTGCTTTATTTGCATACCAAGAAAGTATTGCAATTCACCCAAATCACTCATCTCAAATTCATTTACCATGGTAGTCTAAAATTGTTTCAACAGGGTAGTGGAGCTGCTCATTCAAATAATATAATAAACATACAAACAAATGAGGATGAAGTCTGATCCATCTACCTGACTACAGAGCTGACTACTGATTGAAAGGGTAGGGCGTTTTCACAAGCCACTTGTTAGCCACCTATAATATTTTGTTATACCAAAAGGTGGCTAAGATCTTTTTTGAGCCTCCAAGGAACAAATTTTATCACTAAAAAATTGTTTTGAAAGATCGCCATTTCTCCTCTTCTCAAAACCTTTCATCTGCTCCCCTTTTTCTCCATCAAAACTACCTTATTTTCATAAGTCCTCTTCTTTCCATTTATGAAATTTTCCCCTTTCATAGTTAAAAACTCACTTTTTAACTATTTCGGAACCCTCAAATCCATCTAAAAACCTTGAAATTTTTTCATAAAAAACGAAGTTTCATTACTATGGACCTAAGCCCCTTGGACTAAGTCCTAAACCACTTCCCCTCACATACCCATGTGTTAAAACCAAACGCCAAAGCTTTCGGCGCTAATCGCAAATATCCAACGGGTGCATAACTTTGAACCTTTACAAAGCTCATTTTTCTTTGTAAACCCAAAAAACCCACTTTCCGAAAGTTCTAAGTTAAAACTTAAAACCACGTGCTGAATATAAATGGGTTGATTGAAAAGAGCCGATTGCGCAATCGCAATCGGAAACAATACAAATGGGTTGATCGGAAAGACCAGGCTCAATGGCCCGATTGCGATTTGCCCTTGTTTCTATACTCCCGGGCATATTGCATTCCATAAAACCACCGGCCCCGCAATCGGGCGCCTTTTTCTTTACTTATATATATATTTTCCGCCTGATCCATTATAAACTTATGACTATTGCAAAACTTTGGTTTTCATATGTTTAAATGGTTTTTTGCCGGTACGTAGGTCGAAGCAATCCTGACCGTTGATCTAGGTCTTCGATCCAACGGTCCGCGCACAATCGCATCGCAACTTTTCTCATTGCGCAATCGCATGCCCATCTCTGCGACCTCCGATTGCCGACCCCCGATTAAATCCCGACCGTCGATCTTGTTCTCAGATCGACGGTCTGCGCTCAATCGCAAGTCTTGCCCCCGCTTTGAAAAGCCTCCGATTCCTTTTCCGCCGTCGATCTGATCTGCAGATCAACGGCCTGCGCTCAATCGCAAAGTTTCAAATCGCAGTGTTTCAAATCGCATGTTGTTAAGTGACCTCCCCGATTGCGATCCTCCGATTAGATCTGGACTGCCCACGTGTCTGTATCGGAACGCGTCCAAAACCACTCCCGCCTGCTTTCTCTCCCCGCCTCCCTCCTTTCCTTTTGCGCGCAGATTCCACCGTCGGATGTTTTCATCCAGCTACGCTATTCTCCTTTCCCACCATCTCAAGTGGCTTTAAATCAAAAACGCAGGATTTCTTTGTATAGAGTTTATGTTTTATGCAAAGTTTTAAAGAGTCTTTTCGCTATTATATCAAGAAAAAGCCGGTGGGGTTGGGAATGATTTATTCCTTGGTGTTTTACCGTGAGTATCCACCTGCTATGGCTTCATTTGAATGTTTGATCGGCGTTCCATGGGCGCCGATATCCTAAAAAGCCCTGTGCGGCTCTGCACATTGACAAGACATTGCGTTTTAACGCGTTTTTTTTTAAAGAGTATAAGTTTTGAAGGACAGCACACAGGAGATTGAAGATTGAAGACAAATTTGGGGATCACGGCTAAGGTTGAATATCAAAAGCCTAATCCCCAATCTAAAACAAAGACTAATAACAAAGACTAATAGAAAATCAAAAAGATCTGTCAGGCAGAAAGGACTTCCAACGCTGCATTTGAGGCAAATTGATTCCTCAGCTACCACGGGAGCCACCTGTTGCCTCAAAGCATTCAAACAGGGGCCGAACTTATTGAAGAAAATCAGATATTCACCTCTAGCACAGCCAAGGAATTACTTCTGCAAGAGAATAAATGCAAAAAATATCTGCAGAATCACTCCACACAGCGTACAGAGCCTCAAAGTCAAACAAATCTTCCACCGAGCTTTGATATTTATTATGAAACAGTTAATGTAGTGACCCACCTGTAAATTTTTCCCTCGAGCCTCTCAAAGGGCCGAGAAGTCTTCACTCTGCATTAACTGTCTTTGAGATATTTTGTTAAAATCTCACCTCCTCATCTTCCTATAAGTACTTCTACAGAAGATGAGAAATTGTTGGTTGCAGAACTTTGAAATACACTTGAGCTTGAGACTTCTTTTTGTACATAGTATTCACTGGCCCTTGAAGCTCTATTTGTGCTAGAGTAGTTAGGTTGAATAGTGAAGATGATTGCTGAACTGAAACATTGGACTTGAATTTTGTAGCTGGTTTGACATCAATATAAAAGCTGTTTCATGGGATCCTGATCTATATTGACGGTGATGTTATTCTCATTTGTAACTTGTTATTTTACTACTATTTTCATGTTGTTTCATTTTCCACTGTAAAGAACAGTTTAAATAGGGTTAGGACCTGTTGTATATCAGTAACCTTATCTGGCTGAGAAATCTTTATTTGAATGTTTTCTTCCAATCTGTGTTATTTAGGAATGACTTAATTCAGCTTTAGGCATGAGAATGTTGGTGTTCCCTCATTTTATCGTCTTAGCTGAATATTATTTCTGAATGTTACTTTCAGTATGTGCTATGTGATGATGAACTGAAGGAAGATATGGTTAGCCCTGGTCCCAGACTTGTCTGCATAACTAACAGATTGTTTCCCTTGGAATGTGTTAAAAGCTGGCTAGTTTAGAAGCACTTGCTAGATCTTAGACCATTCTGTGTTATCTTTGTGTTTCCCCTTGTTTTTTATGTTTTCTATTGGAAGTGTGTCAAAGGTTGGTTGGTTTAAAAGCACTTACCAGATCCTAGTCTGCTTTCGTGTCCTCCTTAAGTGTTTGCCAAAGGCTGACTGGTTTAAAAGTACTTATCAGATCCTATCGCTTTCGTTCTCGTAACTGCTTATTTCCCTCTTAAAGGTATCACTCCATTCCACAAATCAAAATGAAAGAAATCCTTAGACATAGATGACTTGCCCCATGGACCACTCTTGCCTCTTGTTGTTTCAATTAAACCCTATTATGACTCCATAGCCCAATGGACTAAAACCAATGATTGTCTATATTTCTGGCCAAAGCTTGTTCTATTTGCTTGCAGTTAACTTCTCACCTTTGAAACTCTTTCCATTTAGAACTTTCCACTCAAACAATACTCATGCTCAACCATCCAAAACAAAAAACAAACCCTCGGCCTTCATAACTAGCCTAATATCATTACCTCAAACTTCAAAGACAAATCCATCTTTGCACTTATTAGAGAGATCCCTCTCTGGATTCAGGAGGGCTAGATCCTAGAATCCCAAAGTTGGTTGAAACGATGTTAACTCTGTGATTGGACTCTCCCAATATTGCTAATAAATTACAGAGACCTAACATTTCTGGCGACTCCACTGGGGATCGAACCCAGAATCTTCATAACATCTTGTGAGTCAAAAGCAGCCTTTTCAAGCACTATCAAGAAATGGTAATTAAGATGATAATATCTCAATCTTAATTGGTATAAATTCAGTCAACCTCAGGATTCTTTTTAAGTTTTTATCTAACCTTGGAAAATCAGCTGGCTTAGCCATAAGAGTAGACTGCCTTTGTCTCGCAACCTTAGCTAAGTTTTGAAACAAAGTTAGGATATTATTAACAACCACAAAACTGAAAAATGACTTAGAAAAACCTAAAAATATTTCAGATTGGAATTAAATAAACATGGTGGTGGACCATAAGACCTTTTACCTCTGAAAGGAGCTAAAAATTTCCACTTGGCGACTCCACAATCCCAGCAGACCTTAAGACTCCACTGGGAAGAACCCTTATCATTAATAAAACCATTCGAACTCACTTAGAGGACTGTGGGATTTTAAATTGTAAAAACAGATTGGTTAACCTCTCCAAGACTGTCATAACCGGTTGAACTTTTCTCGTTTTAGGCCTAAAAAACACAACATAGTGGCTTCTAAAAAGATTCACACTAGAGCCCACCCAGACCCTAACCCACCTGAGATAGTTGATAATCCAGAAAGTATCCTTTGGAAGCCTCCTAAGGTTAAATTATTAACTGTTTTCAGATCACCCTTGAGAGCTAAATCAGTCCCTGAAAATCTTTCAGCTCTGCAATAATCACAAACTGATTTAGTGAACCCATTTAGGACTAGGTCATTTGATGATATAATCCAGTTAGACTCTGAATCTTCATTTTCATCTCCTGAAACAAGTGAATATCCTGGTAGCAGGGAAATGACACCTCCTGATTTACATTTCCTTCACAATTTAGGTGTTTCCCATCCAAGATCATCTCAATAGTCTACTCCTGGTCCATCCACTTCTACTCACCCTACATCCACTGTTCAAACCACTTCACCTCAGCCCACTTTCCCTTCTGTAAATCCACCTCCACCTCCTGCCATGGCAACATGGTATGCTCCCTTAGTCCTTCCTGTACCATTAGGCAATATTACACAGGACTATCGGTCCAAAATTCCATTATATGATGTTAGTAATACTATAACAGCATCTCAACATGTGGACAAGATGAATGACTACTTTGACAGAAACGAAATTGATGATGATTCTGTCAAGTTGAGACTATTTGCTCAAAGTTTGGGGGGAGAAGCAAGAAAATGGTTTAAAGGTTTAACCCCCCATATTATTAACGATCTCCAAGCCTTCCATCAAACATTCTTAAACAAATGGGAAGTGAGAAAGAATCCTCTCCAAGTCCTTGCTGACTATAACAATATCCATAGGAACCCTGGGGAAAGTGTACAATCTTATTGTACCAGATTTAACAGCGTCTATAATGCACTTTCCCCTGAACTAAAACCTCCTCAGGGCTCAGCTTTAAACAAATTTCCTGAAGGGTTTGATCCAGACATGACATATTCACTTAGAGAAAGAGTTTTTGCAACCCTTGAAGACATGCAAAGGGGTGCTCTTTCTGTGGAAGTAAACTTGATGGAGAAAAGAGCAAGAATGAAGAGCGAGAAGAGAGTGTCTTTTAGAGAGGAATCAACCCCTTCCACTTCAAGCTCAAAGATAGAGAGAATGATGGAAGAAATGATGAAAGAGATGAGCATAATTAAGAGAGCACAAGCAAATCAAAATCAAACTGCTCCTCAAAATAGGAACCAAAATCAGAATGTTAGAAGGAACCAACCTCCAAACAGACCCATGGATGATGATCAACAGATCACCCCTCCCTTTCATCAAAACTATGTAAGTGAGGTTGAAGAAACAGAAGACATAGCAGAGGGAGAGGTTATCAACATGTTTGGGGAAGAGGATGATGACTTTGAGGTTCGTTATGATAATAAACAAGGTCTTTACACACCTTACGACGACAAAAGAGATGATAATGAAAATTATTATCAGGACATGGAAAATGTCATCATAGAACCTCAAAGAGAATATGACCTTAGAAGCAAGACCAGTCAACAAGCCCCCAACACCAAAACCTCTGACAAATCCTCTCAAAGCAGCACCGCAGCTAAACCCAAAACAGCCAAACAAAAAGACAAAACAGTGGCTGTTAATTCTGATAAGGATAAGGATAAAAACACTCAAAATTCTGAAAAACAGAGTGAAGACATCAGCAGTACTAACACTTTAGCTAGTACTCCTTCTACAACAGTTGTGTCAAGTAAAACAAATCAGCAAGCTGTAATTGTTGATAGAGTGACAGCTAATAAGGTTGAAACAAGTGCTTCAAAGAGTCAAACCCCTTTCAGCCTTGAACAGGAAATCTTAAATATCAAGATCTCTGTTCCATTAACTGAGTTAGCTGCCCAACATGTATATAGGAACCAAATTTTGAAAGTTTTAAATATAGAGGAAAATGGAGATACAGTTAATCTTAGTGATGACCTACCAGAGTTGATTTTTGGCCCTAAGATTGAAGGGAGGTTTCAAGAAGGACCAGTTCCTCCCTTTTATGTGAGTTTGAACATCCATGACAAAATTCTACACAACGCTATGCATGATTCCGGGGCTTCTCATAATTTAATGCCTAAAGCCGTGATGGAGAGCCTTGGTTTAGAAATCACCAGACCCTACAAAGACCTATACTCCTTTGACTCAAATAGAGTAAAATGTCTAGGATTGATCAAAGACCTCTGTGTTAACCTAGCCCAGATTCCAGCCAAATATTTACTCATGGACATTGTCGTGGCTGATGTTCCCCCAAAGTATGGAATGTTATTATCAAGATCCTGGGGAGCTAAGTTACAGGGGACTATGCAGATAGACATGACATATGCGACCATCCCGGTTTTCAATCAGACCAGAAGACTTTACAGGGAGTCTCATATGCAATACTCGGTTACAAGTCAAGACAGACCACGAAACTCTCCTATATATTCTGTCAATACAGGACTTGATTCTTTTATCATGTTTAACAATGAAACTCCTAGTGAACAAGTCACTTTAACAGAATTAAAGGCTGACAGGGAAGAAGAGTATAATAACGCGGAAGTGTCCAAAAAGTTTGCCACATGTGAAAACATTAGTAAACAAAGCATAGGTCTTGATTTACCGGTTATGAGTCCATTGTTTTTAACACTTAACAACCCGGATAATACCCCTAACGTTTCTGGCATCATCCCTCAATCTATTGAAGAATTTGAGGAGTCAAAACAAATTCAATTGCGTGCTGCTAACCATGAACAGTCAGATGGCACCATAGTTAAAAAGGACAATGGCCAAACAGACGAAACCAAAGACAGTCCTTTATGGAGTATGTATTTTGATGGGTCATGTACTAGAAATAATGCTGGTGCAGGGGTTTGGATCATTAACACTGAGAACAACCACACAGAATGCGTTTCATGCAAATTAAACTTTCAGTGTTCCAAAAACATAGCAGAATATGAATCCCTTCTCTTAGGCTTGCATCTCTTGAAGAAATTAGGAGCCAGAAGAATTAATGTGTACGGGGATTCTGAGTTAATCATTAGGCAAATCAATGGGGAGTACAATGCGAATCATCCCAGACTTAGAGCCTATCGGAATGATGTCAGGGATCTATTGACAACATTTGAGGAGTTGAACATGAGTTTCATCCCAAGGAAAAACAACATTATGGCCCACAATTTAGCTTTTGCGGCCAGAACATGTCTAACGCCATATGAGACTGGAGACAACACAACTCCGATAAAATTTAGACCGGCATTGCCTGATAACGAAAAATATTGGCAAGTGTTTGACAATGACAAACAAATAGAAGACTTCATGCAATTCAGAAATGAGTTCGAACTCCATAGTTCAGATTCAGATGATGATACAGACTGCAGTGAAGAAAACTTTCTTGGTGAAGAAGAAACGTCTCCTCAACCTGCCAATATTAACCTATTGTCTAGCGGACTTAGGAGCAAAACAGAATTAAGTGCAGAGTTAGAAACGGAAGAATTACAAACTCTGCATTCTAAAGATGAAAATCTGCCAAGTGGTCTAACACCTTTAGAGAAGTTGTTAGATTTTAACGATGTGGCCAATAAACCAAAACTGGAACCTGTAGAAACTGAAGTAGAGGAGTGCAATATAGGCAGTGAGGAAAAACCGAGAATGATCAAGCTGTCCAAAACTTTGCCAGCTCACATTAAACTCAAATACTTAGAGCTGTTCAAAGAATTTTCTGATGTTTTTGCTTGGAGTTACGACGATCTCAAATCCTATGACACTGAAATAATACAGCACAAAATCCCTCTTAAAGAAAACCAAAAACCATTCAAACAGTAAATTACAGAATAAACTCTGAACACAATAAGAAGGAAATCAAGAAAGATGCGATGTCACATTGCCTTGGCTGATATTCCTGAGTGGGTATCTAATCTGGTGTCCGTTAGGAAGAAGACTGGAGAAATTAGGCTTTGTATAGACTTTAGAGACTTAAACAAAGCTTCGTTAAAAGACAACTACCCTTTACCAAAAATGGATCACATTTTACAAAGGGTGGGGGGTCTAAAAGGATTTCGTTGCTTGATGGCTATTCAGGGTATAATCAGATTTTAGTTTACCCTGCTGATCAATTAAAGACAGCTTTCACTACTCCATGGGGCACTTTCATGTATGTGAAGATGCCTTTTGGTCTAATGAACGCTGGAGCAACCTTTCAGAGAGCCATGGACATAGCATTCTCGGAAGAATTGGGTTTCTTCATCATTATCTATCTAGATGATGTCACTGTGTTTTAAAAAACAGATGAAGAACATTTAGAACATTTGAGAAAAGTTTTCGAGAAGTGCAAAAGGTTTGGAATATCTTTAAACCCTAAGAAGACACTATTTGGTCTCCAAGAAGGTAAGCTTCTTGGACACATTATTTCAGAAGAGGGTATAAAGATAGATCCAAAGAGGATTGAGGCTATATTGCAAATATCTCATCCTCGAAATATCAAAGAGTTGCAGTCTTTCATTGGAAAGATTAACTTTTTAAGAAGGTTCATCCCTAATTTGGCAGAGCTCCTTAGAAATATCACAAACATGTTGAAGAAGGAACAAGGGATAAAATGGACCTTGGAAGAAAAGACATCCTTTGAGCTGGTGAAACAAGCATTAACCAAAACACCAGTTCTCATAAGCCCTGATTTTTCAAAAGATTTTTATATCTTCTCGTTTGCATCAGAACATACCATTGCTGCTGTCCTTTTACAGAAAAATCCACAAGGACAAGAGCAGCCTATTGCATTCTTTAGCAAGGCATTGAGGGATGCCCCTTTGAAGTATAATATTATGAAAAAGCAAGCTTTTGCTTTGGTTAAAGCATTGAAAGACTTCAGAGTATACATCCTTCACTCACACATCATTGCCTTTGTCCCTAATTCGGTTGTTAAAGACATTCTAACACAGGACCCAGATGGTAAGAGAGGTAAGTGGATTGTTGTTATTCTCGAAAATGATTTAGAGATAAAACCCACTAAACTCATCAAAGGCCAAGGTCTAGCTAGATTAATGGCTGAATCCAATTTTGAAGTTCTTGATATTAATATGATTAATGCTTTGGATAGCCAAGAAGATTTCTCAACTCCCATTATGGAAAACCATTTTATGAATTCTCCTTGGTATGCTGATATCGTTTATGTTTTGCTTAATTTAAATACACCTCCTGGTTTGTCGAAAACAAAGGCAAGGTTCTTAAAACTGAAAGCAGTAAACTATTGCATTGTAGATAGGTGTCTTTATTGGAAAAATGATAGTGGTATATTGCTTAAATGTTTGCCTGAGTTTGATGCAGAGAAGATTAAGCAGGAATTTCATGAAGGAGAGTGTGGAGGCCATTTGTACTGGAAGTCAACAGCCAACAAAATTTTGAGGGCTGGTTTCTATTGGCCCACCCTTTTTCCTGATGTTCACAAAATGACAAATACTTGCCACAAATGCCAATTGTTTGAGGGCAAGAGAAAATTATTACCCCTTCCTCTGCATCCAATCACTGTTGAAGCTCCTTTTCAACAGTGGGGACTTGACTTCATAGGTGAAATCCATCCCTCATCTTCTGCTCAACACCGGTGGATCCTCACTGCCACAGACTATTTCACTAAGTGGATAGAAGACATTCCGTGTAGACAGGCCAATGATTCAGTCATCATTAAATTCATAGAAACTAACATCCTTTCCAGATTTGGCTGTCCTACCAAGATCATCACAAATAATGCAGCAGCATTTGGATCAAAGAAAATGGTGGAATATTGTCGCAAATATCAGATAACGTTGGGACACTCCACAGCCTACTACCCTCAAGGTAATGGACTTGCAGAGTCTTCCAACAAAAGTTTAGTGAACATAATAAAGAAACTATTGGAGGACAACAAGAAGTCTTGGCACACAAATCTGATCCATGCACTTTGGGCTGACAGATTAACTTTGAAGAAATCTATTGGTATGTCACCCTTCCAGCTTGTGTATGGTACAGATGCAATTTTTCCTAACAGCCTTGGTGTACCAGTTATGAAGTTAATCCAAGAGTTGTAGACTGAAGATAATGACATGATCAGAAGAATAAATCAGACCATTCATATTCAGCAAATCAGGGAGGAAGTGTACAACAAAACATTGCAGAAACAAGACAGCATTAAGAAGCTTTTTGACAGAAGAACAAAGGCCAATAGTTTCAAGATTGGGGACAAAGTTTTAAAGTGGGACTCAAAGGGAGAAGATAAGGGAAAGCATGGTAAATTTGATAATCTATGGCTTTTCCCTTACTCTATTCATTCAGTTGCTAGAAACAATGAATTCTTCTTACAAGAGCTGGATGGAACAGATTTGTTTGGGGGTCCTGTCAATGGCAAGATGCTCAAGCATTACTTCTCTTGATTCATGATATGTTTTTAAGCCTTATTTTTTCTTTTTTCCATTGTAAACATTTCATCCATCATTGCATTCAAAGTTATGAAAAATCAAAAAATACAAAAACAAAGAAAGAAAGAAAGAGGGCAAGAAATGAAGAACAAGAAAGGTACAAATGCACATGCCAAAAAGAGAAATAACCGAAAGTGTGCAAGCTTAAATGCCACTCCTGATAACCACACTTCTAGTTAGTCAAACAGCCTAATCTTGACTAATTAGTTTTAAATTTTCTGCTGATAGGGTAGTGAATTTGGTTTTCCAAACTGTTTAAACTTGTCTTATCAGTAGATAGATTAGGATAGAAATTAAAGGTTCAAACAAATTCAAAATCTGAACCAAAGTCTCCAAAGAGAGATGACTCAAAATCGTTTTATTTCCCGAGTCATAAAAGAGAAGAACTGGTTCTAATCTACCCAAAATATGAATCAGATTATCAAGGAAGAGACAACTCAAACAAAATAAAAAACAGAGCTATGAAGAAAAGAGAAGGCCATGATGAGAAACTTTCAGATCTTAAACCTTCCATTTTGATTTTAATTTTCTGCAAATAATAATCTATGTGCAGCTTGTTTTTATGCCATAGATCATAGCAAGTTAAAAAGCTTAATCTTGACTTGACTGTTTTTGAATTTATGTTATAGAATTTAGAGAATGAAAGTCTGTTGGACAGTTTAATCCCAACAGACAGTAGATTAGGTAGAGAAATATCTGAGCTCAACTGTTTAATCTGAGTTCAGGGAGAAATAAGGAGTAGAAGTAGATTAGATTTCCTGCTTTCAAAAGAATAAAATGTTGTGAATAGAGTTTGCCAATCCAAGTGCACTCTCATGAAGAAAAAATGCTAGATCTGTAGGATTGGGTAGGTAGCAAGCTGGTTGATAAAGGTCCATTGTTTTCATGGCTGCCAAATATGTTTAAAAAAAAAAAAAAAAAAAGATCTCTCAATCACAGAAGGACAGCCCAATGGATGAGGCAACTAATCAGCCTCCCAGAAATCAAGTCTGAATTCTTGATGCCTTCAAGAAGGCACCATCCCCAAGTGGAGCCACTGTTAGCCACCTATAATATTTTGTTATACCAAAAGGTGGTTAAGATCTTTTTTGAGCCTCCAAGGAACAAATTTTATCACTAAAAAATTGTTGGCTCTTGAAGTCTCTTTAAGGCCTCATGCCTCTGTCCAAAATCCTCATTTGTTGTCCCATTTTTTATACTCAGGAATTTCTGCTGACTCCAACTGAAAGACTGCTGAAAGATCGCCATTTCTCCTCTTCTCAAAACCCTTCATCTGCTCCCCTTTTTCTCCATCAAAACTACCTTGTTTTCATAAGTCCTCTTCTTTCCATTTATGAAATTTTCCCCTTTCATAGTTAAAAACTCACTTTTTTAACTATTTCGGAACCCCCAAATCCATTAAAACCATGAAATTTTTCATAAAAAACAGAGTTTCATTGCTATGGACCTAAGCCCCTTGGGCTAAGTCCTAAACCACTTCCCCTCACATGCCCATATGTTAAAACCAAACGCCAAGGCTTTCGGCGCTAATCGCAAATATCGAAAGGGTGCATGACTTTGAACCATTACAAAGCTCATTTTCCTCTGTAAACCCAAAAACCCATTTTCCGAAAGTTTTAAGTTAAAAACTTAAAACCACGTGCTGAATATAAATGGGTTGATTGAAAAGAGCCGATTGCGCAATCGCAATCGGAAACAATACAAATGGGTTGATCGGAAAGACCAGGCTCAATGGCCCGATTGCGATTGGCCCTTGTTTCTATACTCCCGGGCATATTGCATTCCATAAAACCACCGGCCCCGCAATCGGGCGCCTTTTTCTTTACTTATATATATATATTTTCCGCCTGATCCATTATAAACTTATGACTATTGCAAAACTTTGGTTTTCATATGTTTAAATGGTTTTTTGCTGGTACGTAGGTCGAAGCAATCCTGACCGTTGATCTAGGTCTTCGATCCAACGGTCCGCGCACAATCGCATCGCAACTTTTCTCATTGCACAATCGCATGCCCATCTCTGCGACCTCCGATTGCCGACCCCCGATTAAATCCCGACCGTCGATCTTGTTCTTAGATCGACGGTCTGCGCTCAATCGCAAGTCTTGCCCCCGCTTTGAAAACCCTCCGATTCCTTTTTCACCGTCGATCTGATCTGCAGATCAACGGCCTGCGCTCAATCGCAAAGTTTCAAATCGCAGTGTTTCAAATCGCATGTTGTTAAGTGACCTCCCCGATTGCGATCCTCCAATTAGATCTGGACCGTCCGCGTGTCCAGATCAGACGGTCCAAAACCACCCCGCTTGTTTTCCTCTCCCCGCTCTCCTTTTCCTTTTTGCGCAGATCTCCACCGTTGGATGTTTTCATCCAACGGCTATGCTCCTTTCCCCACCATCTGAAGCAGTTTAAACCTAAAAAAAAACGCAGGATTTCTTTATGAGTTTATGTTTTATGCAGGTTTTAAAGAGTCTTTGTCATTACATTGAAGAAAAGCCAGGGGTTGGGAATGACGATTCCCGTGCCTTCGGCCTGTGAAAAGAACCATTCACAGGGCTTCATTTGAATGTTTGATCGGCGTTCCATGGGCGCCGATATCTTAAAAAGCCCTGTGCGGCTCTGCAGATTGACAAGACACTGCGTTTTAACGCGTTTTTAAAAGAGTATAAGTTTTGAAGGACAACACACAAGAGATTTAAGATTGAAGACAAATTTGGGGATCACGGCTAAGGTTGAATATCAAAAGTCTAATTCCCCAAACTAAAACAGAATTAATAGAAAATCAAAAAGATCTGTCAGGCAGAAAGGACTTCCGATGCTGCATTTGAGGCAAATTGATTCCTCAGCTACCACGGGAGCCACCTGTTGTCTCAAAGCATTCAAACAGGGGCCGAACTTATTGAAGAAAATCAGATATTCACCTCCAGCGCAGCCAAGGAATTACTTCTGCAAGAGAAGAAATGCAAAAAATATCTGCAGAGTCACTCCACACAGCGTACAGAGCCTCAAAGTCAAACAAAGCTTCCACCGAGCTTTGATATTTATTATGAAACAGTTAATGTAGTGACCCACCTGTAAATTTTTCCCTCGAGCCTCTCAAAGGGCCGAGAAGTCTTCACTCTGCATTAACTGTCTTTGAGATATTTTGTTAAAATCTCACCTCCTCATCTTCCTATAAATACTTCTACAGAAGAGGAAAAAAGGGTTGGTTGCAGAACTTTGAAATACACTTGAGCTTGAGACTTCTATTTGTACATAGTATTCACTAGCCCTTGAAGCTCTGTTTGTGCTAGAGTAGTTAGGTTGAATAGTGAAGATGATTGCTGAACTGAAACATTGGACTTGAAGTTTGTAGCTGGTTTGACATCAATATAAAGGTTGTTTCATGGGATCCTGATCTATATTGACGGTGATGTTATTCTCATTTGTAACTTGTTGTTTTATTTTTGTTTTCATGATGTTTCATTTTCCACTGTAAAGAACAATTTAAACAGGGTTAGGACCTGCTGTATATCAGTAACTTTCTCTGGCTGAGAAATCTTTATTCGAATGTTTCCTTCCAATCTGTGTTGTTTAGGAATGACTTAATTCAGTTTTAGGTATGAGAATGTTGGTGTACCCTCATTTTATCGTCCTAGCTGAATATTATTTCTGAATGTTACTTTCAGTATGTGTTATGTGATGATGAACTGAAGGAAGATATGGTTAGCCCTGGTCCCAGACTTGTCTGCATAACTAACAGATTGTTTCCCTTGGAATGTGTTAAAAGCTGGCTAGTTTAGAAGCACTTGCTAGATCTTTGGCCATTCTGTGTTATCTTTGTGTCTCCCCTTGTTTTGTCTGTTTTCTATTGGAAGTGTGTCAAAGGCTGGTTAGTTTAAAAGCACTTACCAGATCCTAGTCCGTTTCGTGTCCTCCTTAAGTGTTTGCCAAAGGCTGACTGGTTTAAAAGTACTTATCAGATCCTAGGCTGCTCTTCGTTCTGCATCTGTTTAATTCCCCTTCTTAGTGTATCACTCCATTCCATAAATCAAAATTTAAAGAAATCCTTAGACATAGATGACTTGCCCCTTGGATCACACTTGATGTTGTTGTTCAATTAAAGCCCAGATATGACTCCATAGCCCAATGGACTAAAAACCAGCGTTATATCTATCTATCTGCCAAATCTGTTCTACTTGCTTGCAACTTCTCACTTTTGAAACTTTTTGAACTTAGGACTTTCCCCTCAAGTAACATTTCATGCTCAACCATCCAAAACAAAACAAAACCCTAGGCCTTCATAACTAGCCTAATATCATTACCCTAAACTTCAAAGACAATATCCATCTTTGTACATATTGGAGAGATCCCTCTCCGGATTCAGGAGGGCTAGATCCTAGAATCCCAAAGTTGGTTGAAATGATGTTAACTCTGTGATTGGACTCTCCCAATCTTGCTAATAAATTACAGAGACCTAACATTTCTGGCGACTCCGTTGGGGACCCTTACCCAGAATCTTCATAACATCTTGTGAGTCAAAAGCAGCCTTTTCAAGCACTATCGAGAAATGGTAATTAAGATGAAGCTCAATTCAATCGGTGACAAACTAGGTCAACCCTAGGATTCTTTTAAGTTTTTATCTAACCTTGGAAAATCAGCTGGCTTAGCCATAAGAGTAGACTGCCTTTGTCTCGCGACCTTAACTAAGTTTTGAAACAAATTTAGCATATTCTTAACAACCATAAAACTGAAAAATGACTTAGAAAAACCTAAAAATATTTCAGATTGGAATTAAATAAACATGGTGGTGGACCATACGACCTTTTACCTCTGAAAGGAGCTAAAAATTTCCACTTGGCGACTCCACAATCCTAGTAGACCTTAAGACTCCTCTGGGAAGAACCATTATCATTATAAAATCATTCAAACTCGGTTAGAGGACTGTGGGATTTAAAAATTGTAAAAACAGATTGGTTAACCTCTCCAAGATTGTCATATCTGGTTGAACTTTTCTTGTTTTAGGTCTAAACAACATAGCATAGTGGCTTCTAAAAAGATTCACACTAGAGCCCACCCAGACCCTAACCCACCTGAGATAGTGGATAATCCAGAAAGTATCCTTTGGAAGTCTCCTAAGGTTAAATTATTAACTGTTTTCAGATCACCCTTGAGAGCTAAATCAGTCCCTGAAAATCTTTCAGCTCTGCAACAATCACAAACTGACTTAGTGAACCCATTTAGGACTAGGTCATTTGATGATATAATCCAGTTAGACTCTGAATCTTCACTTTCATCTCCTGAAACAAGTGAACATCCTGGTAGCAGGGAAACAACACCTCCCTATTCACATTTCCTTCACATTTTAGGTATCTCCCATCCAAGATCATCTCAACAGTCTACTCCTGGTCCATCCACTTCTGCTCACCTTACATCTACTGTTCAAACCACTTCACCTCAGCCCACTTTCCCTTCTGTAAATCCACCTCCACCTCCTGCCATGGCAACATGGTATGCTCCCTTAGCCCTTAATATACCACTAGTCAATCTTCCACCGGACTATCAGTCCAAAGTTCCATTATATGATGCTAATAATGCTACAACTGCATCACAACATGTGGATAAGATGAATGACTATTTTGATCGAAATGAAATTGATGATGATTCTATCAAGCTCAGACTGTTTGCTCAGAGCTTAGGGGGAGAAGTAAGAAAATGGTTTAAAGGTTTAGCCCCCCGTAGTATAAATGACCTCCAAGGCTTCCATCAGACATTCTTAAATAAGTGGGAAGTGAGAAAGAATCCTCTCCAACTCCTTGCCGACTATAACAATCTCCATAGGAACCCTGGGGAAAGTGTACAATCTTATTGTACCAGATTTAACAGCGTCTATAATGCACTTTCCCCCGAACTAAAACCTCCTCAGGGCTCAGCTTTAAACAAATTTCCTGAAGGGTTTGATCCAGACATGACATATTCACTTAGAGAAAGTGTTTTTGCAACCCTTGAAGACATGTAAAGGGGTGCTCTTTCTGTGGAAGTAAAATTGATGGAGAAAAGAGCAAGAATGAAGAGCGAGAAGAGAGTATCTTTTAGAGAGGAATCAACCCCTTCCACTTCAAGCTCAAAGATAGAGAGAATGATGGAAGAAATGATGAAAGAGATGAGCATAATTAAGAGAGCACAAGCAAATCAAAATCAAACTGCTCCTCAAAATAGGAACCAGAATCAGAATGTTAGAAGGAACCAACCTCCAAACAAACCCAGGGAAGATGATCAACAGATCACCCCTCCCTTTCATCAAAACTATGTAAGTGAGGTTGAAGAAACAGAAGACATAACAGAGCCAGAGGATATCAACATGTTTGGGGAAGAGGATGATGACTTTGAGGTTCATTATGATAATAAACAAGGTCTTTACACACCTTACGACGACAAAAGAGATGATAATGAAAATTATTATCAGACATGGAAAATGTCGTCATAGAACCTCAAAGAGAATATGACCTTAGAAGCAAGACTAGTCAACAAGCCCCCAACACCAAAACCTCTGACAAATCCTCTCAAAGCAGCACCGCAGCTAAACCCAAAATAGCCAAACAAAAAGACAAAACAGTGGCTATTAATTCTGATAAGGATAAGGAGAAAAACACTCAAAATTCTGAAAAACAGAGTGAAGACATCAGCAGTACTAACACTTTAGCTAGTACTCCTTCTACAACAGTTGTGTCAAGTAAAACAAATCAGCAAGCTGTAATTGTTGATAGAGTGACAGCTAATAAGGTTGAAACAAGTGCTTCAAAGAGTCAAACCCCTTTCAGCCTTGAACAGGAAATCTTAAAGATCAAGATCTCTGTTCCATTAACTGAGTTAGCTGCCCAACATGTATATAGAAACCAAATTTTGAAGGTTTTAAATATAGAGGAAAATGGAGATACAGTTAATCTTAGTGACGACCTACCAGAGTTGATTTTTGGCCCTAAGATTGAAGGGAGGTTTCAAGAAGGACCAGTTCCTCCCTTTTATGTGAGTTTGAACATTCATGAAAAAATTCTACACAACGCTATGCATGATTCCGGGGCTTCTCATAATTTAATGCCTAAAGCTGTGATGGAGAGCCTTGGTTTAGAAATTACCAGACCCTACAAAGACCTATACTCCTTTGAATCAAATAGAGTAAAATGTCTAGGATTGATCAAAGACCTCTGTGTTAACCTAGCCCAGATTCCAGCCAAATGTTTACTCATGGACATTGTCGTGGTTGATGTTCCCCCAAAGTATGGAATGTTATTATCAAGATCCTGGGGAGCTAAGTTACAGGGGACTATGCAGATGGACATGACATATGCGACCATCCCGGTTTTCAATCAGACCAGAAGACTTTACAGGGAGTCTCATATGCAATACACGGTTACAAGTCAAGACAGACCACGAAACTCTCCTATATATTCTGTCAATACAGGCCTTGATTCTTTTATCATGTTTAACAATGAAACTCCTAGCGAGCAGGTCACTTTAACATAATTAAAGGTCGACAGGGAAGAAGAGTATAATAACGCAGAAGTGTCCAAACAGTTTGCCACATGTGAAAACATTAGTAAACAAAGCATAGGTCTTGATTTACCGGTTATGAGTCCATTTTTTTTAGGACTTAACAACCCAGAAAATACCCCTAACATTTCTAGCATCATCCCTCAATCTATTGAAGAATTTGAGGAGTAAAAAAAAATTCAATTGGGTGCTGCTAATCATGAACAGTCAGAAGGCACCATAGTTAAAAAGGACAATCGCCAAACAGACGAAACCGAAGACAGTCCTTTATGGAGTATGTATTTTGATGGGTCATGCACTAGAAATAATGCTGGTGCAGGGGTTTGGATCATTAACACTGAAAACAACCACACATAATGCATTTCATGCAAATTAAACTTTCAGTGTTCCAACAACATAGCAGAATATGAATCCCTTCTCTTAGGCTTGCATCTCTTGAAGAAATTAGGAGCCAGAAGAATTAATGTGTACGGGGATTCTGAGTTAATCATTAGGCAAATCAATGGGAGTATAATGCTAATCATCCCTGCATTTCCTAGAGGCCTACTCAACATGTCGGGATCCGTTGACAACATTTCGAGAGCTCTAACTCGAGTTTCATCCTTAGGAAAAACAAACACTATGGCCTAATATGGCCTACAATTTAGCTTTTGCGGCCAGGACATGTCTAACACCATATGAGACTGGAGACAACACAACTCCGATAAAATTTAGACCGACAGTGCCTAATAACGAAAAATATTGGCAAGTGTTTGACAAATGACAAACAAATAGAAGACTTCATGCAATTCAGAAATGAGTTCGAACTGCACAGTTCAGATTCAGATTATGATACAGACTGCAGTGAAGAAAACTTTCTTGGTGAAGAAGAATCGCCTCCTCAACCTGCCAATATTAACCTATTGTCTGGCAAACTTAGGAATAAAACAGAATTAAGTGCAGAGTTAGAAACGGAAGAATTACAAACTCTGCATTCTAAAGATGAAAATTTGCCGAGTGGTCTAACGCCTTTAGAGGAGTTGTTCGATTTTAACGATGTGGTCAATAAACCAAAACTGGAACCTGTAGAGACTGAAGTAGAGGAGTGAAATATAGGCAGTGAGGAAAAACCGAAAATGATCAAACTGTCCAAAACTTTGCCAGCTCACATTAAACTCAAATACATAGAGCTGTTCAAAGAATTTTCTGATGTTTTTGCTTGGAGTTACGAAGATCTTAAATCCTATGACACTAAAATAATTCAGCACAAAATCCCTCTTAAAGAAAACCAAAAACCATTCAAACAGAAACTGCGCAGAATAAACCCTGTCCAGTTGCCATTGGTTAAGAAGGAAATCATGAAGATGCATGATGCTGGCATTATTGTCCCTATTAGATATTTTGAGTGGGTATCTAATCTGGTGTCCGTTAGGAAGAAGACTGGAGAAATCAGGCTTTGTATAGACTTTAGAGACTTAAACAAAGCTTCGTTAAAGGATAACTACCCTTTACCAAAAATGGATCACATTTTACAAAGGGTGGTGGGGTCTAAAAGGATTTCATTGCTTGATGGCTATTCAAGGTATAATCAGATTTTAGTTCACCCTGCTGATCAATTAAAGACAGCTTTCACTACTCCATGGGGCACTTTCATGTATGTGAAGATGCCTTTTGGTCTAATGAACGCCGGAGCAACCTTTCAGAGAGCCATGGACATAGCATTCTCGGAAGAATTGGGCTTCTTCATCATTATCTATCTAGATGATGTCACTGTGTTTTCAAAAACAGATGAAGAGCATTTAGAACATTTGAGAAAAGTTTTCGAGAAGTGCAAAAGGTTTGGAATATCTTTAAACCCTAAGAAGACACTATTTGGTCTCCAAGAAGGTAAGCTTCTTGGACACATTATTTCAGAAGAGGGTATAAAGATAGATCCAAAGAGGATTGAGGCTACATTGCAAATCTCTCATCCTCGAAATATCAAAGAGTTGCAGTCTTTCATTGGAAAGATTAACTTTTTGAGAAGGTTCATCCCTAACTCGTGCAGCTCCTTAGAAATATCACAAACATGTTGAAGAAGGAGCAAGGGATAAAATGGACCTTGGAAGCAAAGACATCTCTTTGAGCCGGTGAAACAAGCATTAACCAAAACAATTTGCCATAAGCCTCGATTTTTCAAAAGAATTTTTATATCTTCTCGCTTGCATCATAATATACTACCGTCATGGTCTTAAGGTAAACCACAAGGACAAGAGCAGCCTATTGCATTCTTTAGCAAGGCATTGAGGGATGCCCCTTTGAAGTATAATATTATGGAAAAGCAAGCTTTTGCTTTGGTTAAAGCATTGAAAGACTTCAGAGTATACATCCTTCACTCACACATCATTGCCATTGTCCCTAATTCGGTGGTTAAAGACATTCTAACACAGGACCCAGATGGTAAGAGAGGTAAGTGGATTGCTGTTATTCTCGAATATGATTTAGAGATAAAACCCACTAAACTCATCAAAGGCTAAGGTCTAGCTAGATTAATGGCTGAATCCAATTTTGAAGTTCTTGATATTAATATGATTAATGCTTTGGACAGCCAAGAAGAATTCTCAACTCCCATTATTGAAAACCATTTTATGAATTCTCCTTGGTATGTTGATATCGTTTATGTTTTGCTTAATTTAAATACACCTCCCGGTTTGTCGAAAACAAAGGCAAGGTTCTTAAAACTGAAAGCAATAAACTATTGCATTGTAGATAGGTGTCTTTATTGGAAAAATGCTAGTGGTATATTGCTTAAATGTTTGCCTGAGTTTGATGCAGAGAAGGTTAAGCAGGGATTTCATGAAGGAGAGTGTGGAGGCCATTTGTACTGGAAGTCAACAGCCAACAAAATTTTGAGGGTTGGTTTCTATTGGCCCACCCTTTTTCCTGATGTTCACAAAATGACAACTACTTGCCACAAATGCCAATTGTTTGAGGGCAAGAGAAAATTATTACCCCTTCCTCTGCATCCAATCACTATTGAAGCTCCTTTTCAACAGTGGGGACTTGACTTCATAGGTGAAATCCATCCCTCATCTTCTGCCCAGCATAGATGGATCCTTACTGCCACAAACTATTTCACTAAATGGATAGAAGCCATTCCTTGTAGGCAAGCCAATGATTCAGTTATTATAAAGTTCATAGAAACCAATATCCTTTCCAGATTTGGCTGTCCTACCAAGATCATCACAGATAATGCAGCAGCATTTGGATCAAAGAAAATGGTTGACTTCTGTCATAATACCAGATAACACTAGGGCATTCCACAGCCTATTACCCTCAAGGTAATGGACTTGCAGAGTCTTCCAACAAAAGCTTAGTGAACATAATAAAGAAACTATTGGAGGACAACAAGAAGTCTTGGCACACAAAGCTGATCCATGCACTTTGGGCTGACAGATTAACTTTGAATAAATCTATTGGTATGTCACCTTTTCAGCTTGTGTATGGTACAGATGCAATCTTTCCTAATAGCCTGGGTGTACCAGTTATGAAGTTTATCCAAGAATTGTAGACTGAAGATAATGACATGATCAGAAGAATAAATCAGACCATTCATCTTCAGCAAATCAGAGAGGAAGTGTACAACAAAACATTGCAGAAACAGGACAGCATTAAGAAGCTTTTTGACAAAAGAACAAAGGCCAGCAATTTCAAGATTGGGGACAAAGTTTTAAAGTGGGATTCAAAGAGAGAAGATAAGGGAAAGCATGGTAAATTTGACAATCTATGGCTTGGCCCTTACTCTATTCATTCAGTTGCTGGAAACAATGCATTCTTCTTACAAGAGCTGGATGGAACAAATTTGTTTGGGGGTCCTGTCAATGGCAGGATGCTCAAGCATTACTTCTCTTGATTCATGATATGTTTTTAAGCCTTCTTTTTTTTCTTTTTCATTATGAATATTTCATCCACCATTGCATTCAAAGTTATGAAAATCAAAAAATACAAAAACAAAGAAAGAAAGAAAAGAGGGCAGAAATGAAGAACAAGAAAGGCACAGCCCCATGCCAAAAAGAGAAATAAATCTGAAAGTGTGCAAGCTTAAAATGCCACTCCTACAAAACACACTTCTAGTTAGTCAAACTGTTTAATCTTGACTAATTAGCTTTCAATTTTCTGCTGATAGGGTAGTGAATTTGATTTGCCAAAATGTTTAATCTTGGCTTATCAGTAGATAGATTAGGATAGAAATTAAAGGTTCAAATATGTTCAAAATCTGAACCAAAGTTTCCAAAGAGAGATGACTCAAAACTGTTTTATTTTTCTGAGTCATAAAAGAGAAAAACTGGTTCTTATTTGCCCAAAATCTGAATCAGATATCAAGAAAGAGACAGCTCAAAACAAAATTAAAAACAGAGCTGTAAGGAAAAGAAGGCCATAATGAGAAACTTTCAGATCTTAAGCCTTCCATTTTGATTTAATTTTCTGCAAATAATAATCTATGAGCACCTTGTTTTTATGCCATAGATCATAGCAAGTCGAACAGCTCAATCTTGACTTGACTATTTTTAAATTTCTGTTGTAGAATTTAGAGAATGAAAGTTTGTTGGACTGTTTAATCCCAACAGACAGTAGACTAGGTAGAGAAATATCTGAGCTCAACTGTTTAATCTGAGTTCAGGGAGAAATAAGGAGTAGAATTAGATTAGATTTCCTGCTTTCAAAAGAATAAAATGTTGTGAATAGAGTTTGCCAATCCAAGTGCACTCTGATGAAGAAAAAATGCTAGATCTGTAGGATTGGGTAGGTAGCAAGCTGGTTGATAAAGGTCCATTGTTTTCATGGCTGCCAAAAATGTTTTTAGAAAAAGATCATTAAATCACAGAAGGACAGCCCAATGGATGAGGCAAACTAATCAACCTCCCAGAAATCAAGTCTGAATTCTTGATGCCTTCAAGAAGGCACCATCCCCAAGTGGAGCCACTGTTAGCCACCTATAATATTTTGTTATACCAAAAGGTGGCTAAGATCTTTTTGAGCCTCCAAGGAACAAATTTAATCACTAAAAATTGTTGGCTCTTGAAGTCTCTTTAAGGCCTCATGCCTCTGTCCCAAATCCTCATTTGCTGTCCCATTTTTTATACTCAGGAATTTCTGCTGACTCCAACTGAAAGACTGCTGAAAGATCGCCATTTCTCCTCTTCTCAAAACCCTTCATCTGCTCCCCTTTTTCTCCATTAAAACTACCTTGTTTTCATAAGTCCTCTTCTTTCCATTTATGAAAATTTCCCCTTTCATAGTTAAAAACTCACTTTTTTTAACTATTTCGGAACCCCCAAATCCATTAAAACCTTGAAATTTTTCATAAAAAACAGAGTTTCATTGCTATGGACCTAAGCCCCTTGGGCTAAGTCCTAAAACCACTTCCCCTCACATGCCCATGTGTTAAAACCAAACGCCAAGACTTTCGGCGCTAATCGCAAATATCCAACGGGTGCATGACTTTGAAACTTTACAAAACTCATTTTCCTTTGTAAAACCCAAAAAACCCACTTTCCGAAAGTTCTAAGTTAAAACTTAAAACCACGTGCTGAATATAAATGGGTTGATTGAAAAGAGCCGATTGCGCAATCGCAATCGGAAACAATACAAATGGGTTGACCTGGAAGACTGTGAACAATGGCTCGATCATGATTTGCCCTTTGCTTATACTCTACATTGTATCCCATAACCACCGTCTCGCAACCGGCGCTTTTTTCTTACTTATATATATATATATTCCGCCCGATCCATTATAAACTTATGACTATTGGCAAAACTTTGTTTTGGCATGTTTAAATGGTTTTTTGTCGCACGTAGGTCGAAGCAATCCGGACCGTTGAGCTAGTTCTTTGATCCAACGGTCCGCGCACAATCGCATCGCAACTTTTCTCATTTCGCAATCGCATGCCCATCTCTGCGACCTCCGATTGCCGTGACTTCGACACAATCCCACTCGCCGATCTTGTTCTATTCTCTACTGCCCCGCCTTAATCGTAAGTCTTGCCCCCTCGCTTTGAAAAGCCTCCATTCTTTTTCCATTGCTGATCTGATCCAAGTAGATCAATCATCACATCAATCGCAAAGTTTCAAATCGCAGTGTTTCAATCGCATGTTGTTAAGTGACCTCCCCGATTGCGATCCTCCGATTAGATCTGGACCATCCACGTGTCCAGATCAGACGGTCCAAAACCACCCCGCTTGTTTTCCTCTCTCCGCTCTCCTTTTCCTTTTTGCGCAGATCTCCACCGTTGGATGTTTTCATCCAACGACTATGCTCCTTTCCCCGCCATCTGAAGCAGTTTAAACCTAAAAAACGTAGGATTTCTTTATGAGTTTATGTTTTATGCAGGTTTTAAAGAGTCTTCGTCATTACATTGAAGAAAAGCCAGGGGTTGGGAATGACGATTCCCGTGCCTTCGGCCTGTGAAAAGAACCATTCACAGGGCTTCATTTGAATGTTTGATCGGCGTTCCATGGGCGCTGATATCTTAAAAAGCCCTGTGCGGCTCTGGACATTGACAAGACACTACGTTTTAACGTGTTTTTAAAAGAGTATAAGTTTTGAAGGACAGCACACAAGAGATTGAAGATTGAAGACAAATTTGGGGATCACGGCTAAGGTTGAATATCAAAAGTCTAATTCCCCAAACTAAAACAGAATTAATAGAAAATCAAAAAGATATGTCAGGCAGAAAGGACTTCTAACGCTGCATTTGAGGCAAATTGATTCCTCAGCTACCACGGGAGCCACCTGTTGCCTCAAACCTTTCAAACAGAGGCCGAAGTTATTGAAGAAAATCAGATATCTGCCTCCAACACAGCCAGGGAGTTACTTATGCAAGGAAACCAATGAATAAATATCTGCAAAGTTACTCCAAAACGCAGCATATGAGCCTCAAAGTCAAATGAAACTCACTTCGAGTTTTAAATCATAAATGTAAAAGTTAATGCAGCACTTCCACCTGTAATTTCTCCAATCGATGCCTCTCAAAGGGCCGAGAAGTCTTCACTCTGCATTAACTGTCTTTGAGATATTTTGTTAAAATCTCACCTCCTCATCTTCCTATAAATACTTCTACAAAAGAGGAAAAAAGCGTTGGTTGCAGAACTTTGAAATACACTTGAGCTTGAGACTTTTATTTGTACATATTATTCACTGGCCCTTGAAGCTCTGTTTGTGCTAGAGTAGTTAGGTTGAATAGTGAAGATGATTGCTGAACTGAAACATTGGACTTGAATTTTGTAGCTGGTTTGACATCAATATAAAAGCTGTTTCATGGGATCCTGATCTATATTGATGGTGATGTTATTCTCATTTGTAACTTGTTGTTTTATTTCTGTTTTCATGTTGTTTCATTTTCCACTGTAAAGAACAGTTTAAACAGGGTTAGGACCTGCTGTATATTAGTAACCTTCTCTGGCTGAAAAATCTTTATTTGAATGTTTTCTTCCAATCTGTGTTATTTAGGAATGACTTAATTCAGTTTTAGGTATGAGAATGCTGGTGTTCCCTCATTTTATCGTCCTAGCTGAATATTATTTCTTAATGTTACTTTCAGTATGTGTTATGTGATGATGAACTGAAGGAAGATATGGTTAGCCCTGGTCCCAGACTTGTCTGCATAACTAACAGATTGTTTCCCTTGGAATGTGTTAAAAGCTAGCTAGTTTAGAAGCACTTGCTAGATCTTTGTCCATTCTGTGTTATCTTTGTGTCTCTCCTTGTTTTGTATGTTTTCTATTGGAAGTGTGTCAAAGGCTGGTTGGTTTAAAAGCACTTACCAGATCCTAGTCCGCTTCGTGTCCTCCTTAAGTGTTTGCCAAAGGCTGACTGGTTTAAAAGTACTTATCAGATCCTAGGCTGCTCTTCGTTCTGCATCTGTTTATTTCCCCTTCTTAGTGGATCACTCCATTCCATAAATCAAAATTTAAAGAAATCCTTAGACATAGATGACTTGCCCCTTGGATCACACTTGATGTTGTTGTTCAATTAAAGCCCAGATATGACTCCATAGCCTAATGGACTAAAAACCAGCGTTATATCTATCTGTCTGCCAAATCTGTTCTACTTGCTTGCAACTTCTCACTTTTGAAACTTTTTGCACTTAGGACTTTCCCCTCAAGTAACATTTCATGCTCAACCATCCAAAACAAAACAAAACCCTTGGCCTTCATAACTAGCCTAATATCATTACCCTAAACTTCAAAGACAATATCCATCTTTGTACATATTGGAGAGATCCATCTCCGGATTCAGGAGGGCTAGATCCTAGAATCCCAAAGTTGGTTGAAATGATGTTAACTCTGTGATTGGACTCTCCCAATCTTGCTAATAAATTACAGAGACCTAACACCACTGAATCTCAAGCTACTAACTCTGGCTGGTAGGGAACGCTTAGACTAGTCCTTACCAGAGGGTGTACGAAGAAGGAAAGGTTACGAACATGTAGGCAAGTCAGAAGGGAAGTCTGGTAGAGAGGTGGTAGAGAGGGTCGTGTCCATGGTTTCTAGATTCACCCTTCAGTGCATATGAAAGGTTCTCACTTTCCCTATTCCTTCCTAGGTTCTTTCTTTCCTGAACTGTACGAAACGAATAGGTCTTGGTGGGAAGGCCCGACCAAGGAGGGGAACCCCACTTAATTATTAGGGCAGGTTAACCAACTTCTTATCTATTCATTGTATCCCTTCCAGCCTTGTCCAAACTAGGTTTATAAAGCCCAGCCTCATTCCAAGTATGTCTCAAGCTAGCCTCATTCAAACTATGTTTATTCCCTTCCAGCCTCGCCCCAACCATGAGCTAGCTCTATCTCTATACCTAGCGACCTAATCTACAGCTACTAACATCATCCAACCCAGCATCCATCCCAGCATCAGTCATCATCCCAGCATCCTAGCATACTAGCATACCAGCATACCAGTAGTAGATAATACAATCTCTAATCATGGGGATTCGGTTGGATGTACATCCATTTGTACAAAATGATATATTTGCTCCCTATCCCAAAGCAGGTTCTATCCACTCTCACCTACTCCTTTGACCTTCTCACCCGGTATGAGAAAGTAGAGGGAAAAGAGAAGTCAGTGAAGTTACCATCAATAATTACATATATAATGAAGCAAGGCCTTACTAGAGGAAGGCACGGCATCTATAAGTAAGTTCTAGGCTAGGTAAGGCACCATGAGTTATCCTCCAGAGGCCGGGAACAACCCATTACCAAGAAAGGGTTCTTTCTCTTCTCTCTCTTATCAGTCAATAATTACATATATAAAGAATGTATAACGAATTACCAGCGATAGCCTTGAACTGAATTATCTCTCTTATCGGTCAATAATTACATATATAATATATGCATTATCTGCCTCCCGCTCTAACCGGCAATAACAAGTCTTTCCCTCACCACGAGCCTTGCCGGGGGCATGATGGCGGCCCTCTATTTTAATAAAATAGAGAGATAAATCCCTCGACCTCCTCTATTGGTCGAGCGAGAAATCCCTCACACATATGAATGTATGAGTCCCTCTCCTTGTGTTCTTCAAGTTCCTCTCTTTTGGGGCCCCTCCCCCAAAAGAGAGTTGTTCGTCTCCTCACACGTTACCTCACCATATGAATAGTGAGTCCCTATCGGGCCTCTCCTCGACCTCGTAACCTCGGCCGAGTCCCTTTCAGGCCTTTAGTCGAGAGTTCGGCAGGCTCACCCTCACCCTACCGGGCCTTGTCTGATTACAAACAAGCGATATTCATTCTTCGACCTCGTAACCTCAGCCGAGTCCCTAACGGGCCTCACCATATGAATAGTAAGCCCCTACCGGGCCTACCAGGCCTCTCCTTTTAGTCGAGCCGATGGCGGCCTTATAGTCGAGATTTCGGCAGGCTCTCCCTACCGGGCCTCTCCCTCGACCTTGTAACCTCGGTCGAGCCCCTCTATTTGAAGAAAATAGAGAGATAAATCCCTAACGGGCCTCACCATATGAATAGTGAGTCGATGGCAGCCTTGTGTCGAGAGTTCGTTACCTCACCCTACCGGGCCTACCGGGCCTGGCCTTATGGTCGAGCCTTAAAGCGCATCATGGCTGGCAGCCTCTTACCTCTTGGCTTGGTCGGATTAGTTATTGTTCCGGCCGAGCGTTTCCCAGGATACTATTACAGATGAATGAATTCGCTTTCTTCACCGCGGGACACTGCCTGCTGTCTAAGTTGAAAATATGAGACTCGCATATCTACGTTGAATACCATTGTAATTTGTGATATGAAATCTAATGCCATTTCATTCAGTTTATATCTGATAGGCAGGATGGCTTCATAGTACGTGACAATTAGTCGATCATAGCCGAGAGCCAGCCAGTAGTAACCAATAGACCGTTGTCATTGCAGATAGTCCCTAGTTAGTCATAAGTACCAGTCATATCCAGGGATATATTCCCTACAGAGAGAGTTCCTTGGCATAGTCCCTAGTCAGAATAGAAGTGAAGTCTACGTGAAGCCGCCATATATATTCAATCATTACCCCATCCCGACATAGTGAGTTAGGTGCATACTGATTGGAATCTGATGCTGATGCTACTGGCTGGTATGAGGGGCACACGGATGTAGTCCCCAGTGTGAGGTGCACCAATTACACTAACAACTTGCGTATCTACAGCTATACCATGAAGTTTATCTCTATGAGAAAGGATTATGACACTATTTTATGGAATTTCATTGTATGGGGATGTATGGAAACAATTTGATCTAATAAGAATAATAAGTACTACTAATCTACATACATGGATTTCATGAATCTTTAGAGCTGGTAATCTACACTACAGACTACAGTCTATACATCAATATACGATATATACAATATTGCATTTCTACGACCGGAGGGGCTCATACGAGGTTACGAGTGTGAGGTTGAAACTTTGCCATTGTCAATTTGTAATCTATGCAATCTTAATCTTAATTTGAATTTGAAGCTGAAGCGGATGCAAATGCAAATGAAGTGAATCAAAGAGCGGAAGCGATATCTACGTGTACTCGTTTTAGCTCTACTCTAATCCATATCCCGTGCAGCTAACAGGATAACAGAACTAGTTATCATAACCGATGTCACAACCTCATTTTTATGGGTTCGATGAATCCCACCAACTCCACATCGGGGCATATAAATGGATTTTCTATTTACTGAACTTATACCCTTTCTGATAGGTTACCTATGATTGATTGCCAGGTGGTGATTCAATAGATCTAGGTAGGTTTATATGACAGGAATCGACACAAGAGTCGACCCAGCAGGTGTTGAGCACTCAATGACAACAGGTTATGACTAGCGGCTATAATCAAAGAGGAAAGGCTATTAGTTAGTGGTAATGACCTGATAGCAATGACTACCGGCGATGATCAGAGCTATGTGAGGTTCAGAGATAAAGGGTAGAGGTTCGAGGTTATAGTTGGAGGGTCAAGGTATGGTGCTATGTTCTAATTATCCTGGTGAGGTCCCCCAGAAAGGCCTCCTGTCTAGTCCTCCTTTGTGTCTCTCGGCACCTCCTGTGAATGAGGTTCTCTCTCCCGGTGGACGGGCATAGACTGGTGGGTAATTAGGGGCTCCCGTGTATCGGCTAGTGGTAATCGGCACCTCTCCAGGTACTGATCTCCTATCGGCTGGCATTGACCGGTGGGGAATGAGGGGCTATCGGCTGGCAATGAGGGGCTATCGTCGAACCTATTTGAGGGCTGTGACTCTGTGTCCGTCTAGTAGTTAAGGCTCCGAGCACAGATGGCCATAGATGGGACCACTGGTGACAACGGTGTGTTCCTGTGACTCTGACCGTTGCTCTCAACTCGCCTATTGAATGAATTGGTTCCGCACCTGCTTTGATCCTCTATGCCTGGGCCAGGGCGTCCATACCTCGCTCGCTTTATTATGCTTTTGACTCTGCCTTCACTCTATCCTGAAACTAGCTACTTTCCCTGCTCCTGGGGTTTCGTCTCGACCTTCAACTGGATTGTGAGCTGTAGGCTATTGAAATCAATCTCGAACTACTACTGATAGCTTTGCATTTCAATCTACTCCTTAGACTGTCTAATCTCTAACTGGCTCTCGATCTCTCAAATGAAAAGCCCTAGCTTCTGGCTTTGTCTGTCTTACTGGCAAGCTGGTAGCTGGCTTAGCTTTCTGGCTCTTCACCTGTGGTCCTGAAGCTGTGTTTTCCTCTGTCTCTGCTCCTTACCGCCTGATATAGAAGATCTGGGCAAGGTGCTAGCTTTGGATTTATTCTATATACATTATTATCTGCACAATCAACTGGATCAATTCTGATTTACCTAAAGACACTGCTGGGTCAACTCCAATTCCTGCTACCCTTACCGATGTACGAAGATGGAGGATAACTTGAAGAGAGGAAGAGGATCAAGGTTAGGCTAAGTTGGGCTAGGGATGGATGGGGTCAAGCCCTAGCCCATCCATAAAGAAAGGCTGCATAGCTCTCGGGTTCCAGAATCTCAGCAAGCATGTGGCCCTCTCTATGCACTATGTTCCGGTTCACCAATACAATAATGGAACACCAAAGTGGCTTGCTTCCTGGTATCGCGCTCTTCCGGATCAGATGGAAGACCCAGTTGATTCAACCTGGTATCTTAATGCCCTGACTCTGACTGCATACATAACCTTACTCTGACTGACTGAAGTGGTTCCAAACTAAGAATCCCGGTCACGTGCACTCGGCCTGCATACGAAAGCTTCTCGAGTGGAATTGCTTTACTCGCTCGCATGAGATTGAATAACGTGAATGAGAAGTCGCTCCCTCGCTCGACGTCAGGTCATTCATTTCGCACTCGCCTGCCTACGCTCTCTATCTATTATCGAGGGATAGGACATTTCTTCATGTATGCGCTCGACCGATAGGTTAGGTCGAGGGGGATATAGCATTTCTGCATTCGGCTCTGTCCCCGTATCTGCTTCCCTTTCATTAGTGGTGCTGGTGGTCATAATGTCAGCAGGCCAGGTTGTTCTTTAGCACTTGCTCATGTAATACCCTATCTGGTCTTATTACCTGAATAAGGAGGCTGGCTGGTAAGAAGGCCATTATCTATCTATCTCTTTCTGGCCAGGTTGTTATAGCATGCATATGTAAGTAAGAAGGCGGGCTTGTTGGGGTATTTCATATAGCTAGTAATAAGTCGCTCCATCTGGTGCTATAATAACCTGGTCCTTCATGCCTCTTTTCGTTCGTTATAGCTAGTTATTTCCCCATCCGGCCGGTCGTTAGAGCAGTTCCTTCCCTATCTTTCAGGCTGGCTGGTCATTATCGCTAGTTATGTTGGTTCATGTCTCTTCCTCCCTCCCTCCGTTAGCGGCTTTATCCGCCCGCTAGATATTACATAATAACATAATAAGGGGACTACTTATGATGTATGTAAGGGAGGGGAAAAAAAACAACGTGGGTTCAACAACTAGGCACTATCTATATGGATGGGGATAAATAAGTGGGTGGACAACAACGGGAGAGAAGACTAGAGAGAGAAGGACCTTTATGTATGCGCCTTTCTTGAGGTCGAGGGTCATTCAGTTCATTTATGCATTGATTGGTTTAGGGTCCAGCATTCATTCTCTCATGAAAGAAGTGGTAGGCTAATTGATATCGAAGTGTTAACTGCCTCCCTCCAGCCATTATATCATAGGGGATCGATCCTGATCTATTCGATTGGGTAGATCCAATCTATGGGCCCAGCTAACTCATGAAATATTATTGCGGAAGATAGATAATAAATAGAAAGGATAATAACTAGGAGATTGTACTACTCCTCCTATCGGGAGAGTCCCTAAAGTAAGGTCCTACCGAGCGAGTGCGTCATGTTCTTCCCGGGCAGAAGAGATAGGAGAGGTAAAGATGGGAAAGCTGTTGCTGGCTGTGAGGAAGCAAAATAACTCAACCTCGCCTATTGTATCGATCGAGTACCTCAAGGCCCTTACTTTCTGAGTGAATAGAAAACCGGTCACCCGGCCGGAAAAGCTGCTTATTTATGGCCGATCGATAGCGTACAAGTACCAAGCGAGATGGATGGAAGGATTTTCTTGTAGCCTGACCAAGAAAAAGATCCTTCCTATCCAGTAGTTTTTTCCACCCTGGAAAGCCAGAACTTAAAATTGTAATGTTCCACTTCTCTTACTGATTTGGTCTATTTTATGTAGATTTATTTGTATATTTCATTATGTATATAATATTCATTATGATCTCCTCTATCTTTGGTCGAGCGACTACGTACATAGAGGTAGGGGGGCTTGTATTGATATGGATGTTATTGGTTGGGTTCGCTAAAGGGTAAGTTCGTATTGAGGGTTTCTAAGCAGCCTTTTTGAACCAACTGGTAGGCCGAAATGGAATAACTAGCTTTTTAGAGAAATCTCCCTAGCTCCGAGGGGAGAAACGGATAATGATTTGCAATGCTGCTATGTCGCTTGATGGTTCACGAATACTTTTTTCGGGTGAGAGAGGGGATGAAATAAATCCACTTTTTCATTGAGTCGAGGAGTGAGACAGCCTACCGCATACTTCTTTGTTAGTTCGTCTGTTCGTTTGTTAAGAACTGACCTTTCATGGAGATCTCCCTCAATTTCATATCATGCCTTATATATGATTATCCATGGTGGAACTGATGCCTTTGTACTTTAGCTAATGTAATTTCTATGGTAAGAATACTAATAAGCATAAGGGTAATAAGCAGCTATGAGGTATGAATTATGGGTATAAGTGGACTAATGGGTACGAACTATAGGTCACGTAGTATAGGTCACGAAGTATAGCTCCAACTGTTGGTTACTTACACCCTCCTGGGCTCCAGGGTATCGGCTATGTGGAATTGGCACCTCCCTCCTGGGGATCGCCACTTGGCATCGAGTAAATCACCACCTGTCATCGAGTACCGGCATCAGCACCTGGCATCGCCTCTTGGATTGACTATTGGCTATAACACGTACCTCCTCCCTTCCTGGCAATCTGTGTGTGTAGGCATTATGTGTACCTATGTGTAGCTCGACGTGTCTTCAATTAGTCCTACTCAATGTGTAACCTGAAACATGTAACCTAATTGAACCAAGAAAATTGTGTAATGTCCTCCTCATCCATTGTCCCTAATCGTGTAACCTCATCGCTCATCTTGTAACCTAATCGAAGCTCATGCATCATCGTGTCATCATAAGCAACATGTCATCCTGGTATTTGTCCGGGATAGGGGGGGTAGCAGCGGCCCTCCTAAGAGTGTGGGCAGTAGCGTTCTGACTGAATGGGTCCTGAATGCGGGAAAGGGAATGCGGGAATGCGAGACTAGAAATGCGGACTAGGTAATGCAGATTGAACTGAACGACTATTGGTTTGGTAAAGTACCAACCTCACTGACTAACTGACTTACTAACTCACCTAATTCAACCACCCGTTTTGTACAGTTGTCCCGTACATGTGTCCCGGTAGCTTCATTATGTATTGGAACATTGTATTGGAAACATCACTCATTGCGGAAACATCCCTGATTGGAAACATACCTCATCGCGGAAAAATACCTCACCTCACTCATTGTGTAACCTCATAATGTAACCTCCCTTATTGGTAACCTAACCTCTAATTATGTAACCCCACCTCCTTATTGGTAACCTAACCTCAATGTGTAACCTCTTTTCGGTAACCTCATCATCTAACCTCATTGTATCACGTTATCAACATCGTGTCATCGTATTGTATCGTGTAACATCTACGTGTCTTCTGTGAGTACTACTCTACTCTCTGTGTTTATGTAGGAGTCAAAATACCTCTGTAGGGAAGGAATATATCCCTCTGTAGTACCCATTGGCTTATTCCTATTGAATATTCCAATGTGTTATTCCCATTGACTCCCCATTGGATTATTGTAGGAGTATCGCTATCGCCATCGCCATTGCTTATTCCCATTGATCACCTGAGGATGATTATTCCCATTGGGTTATCGGAGCAGCCTAGGGGAAGCAAGTGCAATAAAGCGAGTGGGATTATAGCGGAATAGAGCCAGTGGAGCATCCGGGGAGAAGAGGTGGAGCAGTGTATTATTCCCGTACCTTTAATACAACGAGGGAGAAGGCACTGGTATTTATTGGACCTTCGAAATGGTTTCAGGCGGTGAGTTGATGCGCTTAAAAAAATGCGACAGGACTGGCACTAAACCCTTGTTCCTCTTCTGGACCTGCTTAAATGCGGGGATAAAGCCTTATTGGAGGTATCGGACGGACCAAGAACAGAGAGCCAACAATGAAAATGCACGGGGAACGATAGAGCTTCATTCAATGCATTATTCCCTGCCTGCAGTGAGCGATAGTAGCCTCATCAGTTTGGAATGAGAAGGATAGGAGCAGGACTAAGTGGGCGATAAGCATGCATGCTCTACTTCTTGAATAGACGAGATCCACTTTTGGTTGGCCTTTCATTAACCCCTAGTCTAGTCTAGGAAAACTTGTCAAAATGGGGATAGAGAAGCTATATCACCTGTTCCTATGTGATAATGGGATTCAGTTCTTTATGGTTTGCACTTCTGGCCCGGTTCCCCGAGACTTAACTATATCCTCTATCTTCCCAACTCCCTTCTCCAACAAATATCATCAAGCAGGACCTCCCAATTCATGGTTTCGGTGCTCGAATCCATCCCTCTTGCTAGCCACTTTGAACATCACTTGATCTTCGGTGCAGAAATCAATCCATTGATCGCTTGTCACTACCATTGAGCGGGTAGGCTTAGTGCCGTCGGTAGAGGTGGAACATCATACGTGATAGCAAACCTCGTTCTGTGATAGAGAAAGAGTGGGCGATCATGCTGCAGGAAGGCTTGCTCATGTAGAGAAGGAAGAGTGGCATGCAGAGCAAGAGTTCCATTCCATTAGGTGGGTGCTAGTTGGTCTATCTTTCTTTTTTAGGCTTCGCACCTTCCCCTCCTATGTCGGGAAAGCGGCTTCGCACCTTAAGAAAGAGCCAACAATAATTCCTTACTTATTATGCCCCTTAATCCTGAATCCGAAGAATTAGCCCCTTACATCCGTACAATAATCCAATGCTCTAAGTCTAAGGTTATTATCTATAGGTTGTTAAAGAAAGAGCAAGGAGGGTTGGTAGATAATAATGAAGTAAAGGTAAATAGGCATAAGGTCAATAGTAAAGTAATAGTGCCTACCCATCCTGCCCATAAAGCATTTATCGAGCAAGTGTTTTTGAAAGCCTTGCTTTCTTTATCCCTCCCATCCAACAGCTCCTATCCTCTCTCTATTGGAAGCCCCGTCCGTTCAACGCTACGCTGTAAGTTTGGGGCATTCCTTAAGTGGGGTAAGTTGTCAATATAAGAGGTTAGTGAAGTAGGTAGGTTGGTGCATAGGTAAGTAAGTAAGTAAATATGGGAGGTGGTTAGTGGAAACACTGAAGTAAAGATTCGGTAGAAGGGTAAAGGGAAGGAAGGGTAAAGGTGAATAGCAATAGTGTCTACCCACTAGGCATTCCTGGCTGAATCAATGGGTTTTTAAGGGCAGGCAACACTCCCTCCATCCCATCTAGCCACTAAATAGGGTAAGGCAGTAATAGAGAGTTGGAACCAGAGACTTCTTGAGTCAATTGAGGGATAACATCTTCAGAGATGGGGAAAACGGACCGACGAATCACAGCACACCGCCAAATGCAAAGTCAACATCACCCAGGAAGGCACAGTACACTGTAACCCATTCAATCCGCATTTCCCATCCACGCATCCACGCTTTCCGTTAAAGCCAGCCCAAATATTGCGATAGAGGTCACCCCAAAAGTAAATTCCACTTGTAAACACACTCTATTTATGGTTTCGATGCCTTCTTGGATGTTTTGAAACCGATAGAGGATCTTCCTTATAATGCGCATCACTATACCCTTTATGGTCGTTCACTTATGATTTGGCCTTGTGGTGATTCACTAGATACAGGTAGGATTATATGCCAGTACTTTATTACAGGTGGTTATCCCCAGGATGGATGGACGAGGTACCAATTCAATTCACTGTTGCCAATATCCAAGAAAAAAAGAACCTATCCACCCATGCCTGGAGGCCGATAGCAGTTTACCGGATGGAGGGAAGTCCCGAGCTAGTGGTCAACAATAGCACCCAGTCCTGGTTATAGCCACAGTCTCATTGGCAGGAAAGAGGTAGGTACTCATAAAGAGGACGATTCAATTTCATACGCAAGCAACAGCCAGTTCTTAGATAGGATTCTTATCAATATGCCAATAAATAGATCGTACCCATCATTCCCACCTAGCTAATTATATCAACTACCCTTGCGTACCCAGCATTACCCAGATTCCCCAGTACGCCATTCAATTACACATTACACCTTTATTGCATTCCCTTCAAGTCGACCGCATACCCATTGACACTTTACCCCATACCCTTCAAACTAGGCCCAGAACGCGTCAGGAAGGAAGAAGCCAGGATAGGAGGATACCGCCCAGGACACGTATTCCTAGCTTTTTAGGTGGCTACCAATTTTGATTGAGTGATTATTTTGCTTCTTGAGCCCCTTTACCCCCTGATAATATTTTGAATTTTACCTTCCCTGATTACAGGAAAGCGCCCTCACCATATGAATAGTGAGCCCCCTAACGAGTCCTCCGAGTCCTTTGACTTTCCCACTTTAGCTTGTGGGGGTTATTATTGGGTGGCCCCCCGTCTACCAGAGGTGTGCGAGCTACAATAATTGAAATTTTAGAAGGGTATACTCCTTCCACCCCTTAGAGAGATAAAAAATGGACGGGGATAAAATAAAAACTGCTTATCAATCACATGCTCTACCTGTACGTATTTCTCTTGCCAGATATCTTTTATCTACCTCAAGATGATAACTTGCAATGGTTGCTTGCTTTAGCCCGCAGGTTGCCATGCCCGATAAATTACCCAAGCACCTTACCCGAAAGAGGTCTCCCTCCCCCTCCCGGTGGTCGGGGGAGTGGGTTTTGACCTCATCCCCTTCATGTCAGAACCAAAATATTGGAAAGAATGACTTACAACAGAGGAGGGAGATATGGACTTTCATATTATCATATATAATAAAACTTACCGCACCTATACCTTCACAGGAATCTTTCTAGTGGATACGTCGCTTATTTCCACCAGCTTTAGCCGTTTGAGCAGGAAAGAAGTTCGGTTCGAACTGATCTTACAAAACCGCCTCAGTCAACTGTTTCATGCTTTTCAATCGCCTTTTCGATGGGGACCTGGGAAAAAATAATCCCCTTGTCGGAACTTGAAATTAGATTTTTTACCAATGAAATATACCCTTTCAGGGCGTTAAAAACTATATGATTGGGAGGGGGATTTACAGGAGGTCGCCCATAGCCTCAGCAGGTAGGTTACGCCTTGTTAGAGCAAGCAGGGCATCAGCAAATAGAATTGTTGCTATCATATACAAAGACAGGTTGGGAACACAGTAAATACCAAACCTATGGAGCGGCCCAACCCAATAAGGCCTTACAACACTTTTCTTTTTAGAAAGTTGTTGTTCCAGGGGTCCGACGAAAACCCAAAATCTGGATCTGGATTTGGGCTGCTCGACTTGGATACTCCGGATAGCCCAGGCTCCTGACTTGGCTTGCCTACTTTAGGAGAAACAGGAAAAACACATTGTTGTTACTTACTAGCATCTATTTGAAGTTATACAAATTTTATTTTCATCTTATTCATTTTACAAAAGAAGAGGCGTTACTACTGCCGCATCTTACGAGAAGAGAGGTTAAGAAGTCAATGTCGCTTTCCTATGCACTCGATTTCAAGTAGCAATGTTTGGATGTTTTGTAACTTATGCACAATCTTACTTACGATGGAAACTCTTTTGAGAAGTCGCTTAGCCCGTTGGTGTATATTTACATATATAATGCGAGCTGAAAAGCTGATCTTACAAGAGAGGCATTTATGAAATTATCTAAACTGATGATTATTACGAAGGGGGAAAAAGTTCCCACTGAGACATCTGCCAAGAAAGGCGTTACCCAGATAGATTACCCCGCCATTCTCCTGATTCCCTAGATTCCACAATACGTACATTCCCACATTCTATTTATCATACAGCATACCCGCATCACGTTCAATGTGCACCAGCCATCTTCCGAAAGGAGCGCACCGGCACTGATTAATTTGATCGATGGAACACCTCTTTTTATTACTGAAATCGACATTTAAGAATGTTTCTCTATGATCGGCAGGATGCATTCATTCACTTGGCAGGCAGGGATACTCCACTGGGCTTTGATAGCGGCTACTTCGCTGGGATACCGGACTCGGTTGGGCTACTCTTCTAAGGATACTCTATTTACTCACCTGGGGTCAGGGGATTTTATCAGGCGTGTTATGGAATACCAGGCTTTAATACTCCGCTTGGCTTTGATACTTGGATTGGCTCCCGGGCTCAACTGGGACACTTCAATAAGCTACCGGTTATAGAAAATGGCCTCGGGGATTGGGGTGGGTGGGTAAATAGTGGTCGAGCATGCTTTCGCAACCTCAGTCAACATTCTTTGAGAATTCAATTGCTTCTTTAGAGGGTCGGATTAACAATCTATCATCGGGATAGTCAAATGGATTTGATTCTTTTTGAACCATATAAACCATGTCCTTTTAGGACGTTTATCCATGATTGCCGATCATAGTAAATAGTCGATCCAGTTGATTCTGGTGACCAAGAAGCAGGAGCAAGGGTAAGGGTAGTTGATTCAGCAGATGTAGAGTCAGTTCGAAAGCCAGTCCCCACAAGAGCATAACCAAAGCGAGCAGGACCAGTAGTAGATCCAGGACCAGTACCCTTATCAGTTCTATACCCAATAGGAGCAGCAGAGACGAAATTTTAAGCATCACTAGAGGCATAGGTGGGAGCATATGATCCACCAGTAGCAGATCCAATTGACCTTGTTGATCTAGTCGATTATGCAGTTGATTCAGCTGCTGGTGGTGGATAAGCTGGAAGGAAGGTCTCGGGCTATGGGTTTATATCTAGGTAGATTTATGCTAGGTATGGGTATCGACCAACTGCTTTTACTCCATCACCACCTGAAAGGAATAATGGGTCTCCATCTATATCTTACTCTTATGCTCGGGATTCTTCAATGGGTGCTTCAACTTGCTCTGCTCCTGCTTATTCACGTGGTGCTGAACCAATTCATATTTATTTGATGGATCCTATTAATTGAGGGATTGTATGTTTCCGTAACGCTGGGTACTTTTAGTTACCCCGTACTTGATTGGCTGGGAGTTTATATCTTCATTTTATTGGGTTACATCCATTAGGGAGCTCACTTAGGAAAACCAAGGGAGGGGAACTAGAGGGGAAGTCACAAACATCCACTGCACTGACCCAATACAATCAGGAGTTCATATCCTTTATACATCAATTTTATATACGATGCGCAAGCAGGCTCGACTCTAAAGGAGAGGAGTTTATTGCATGCATTTACTTGCCTTTCTTTCTTTTACTTGCTTTTCTTTTTAAGGTGAGGACGCGTAAGCATGACTCGACCAACGGGAGAGGAAATCACCGCTACGCTACTGAGATTTACCTATGTACAACCATTTAGGAACAGAAAAAAGAATTTGATAAAAACAAAAGCACCCCTTACCCATAGACATATCTAGGCCCTTTTTGACTTAGTGCAAGGTCCATATACTTAAGCTCCAACCATAGCGTAAGCCCTTTTCTTTGCCCTTGTCTCTCCTCTAGCCATCCCTTCCTCTGCTTTTTTTACTTTCTATACTGCTTCTTAAACCACTGGTGCTCGTGCTGGTTAATCTGGTACTTTGCCAAGGGGAGCCGGGTCTATTTTCACTGCTGCTTTGGCTGCTCTAACTACCCTTGCTTCTGCTTCTCAATATAGAATTGGAACTGGCCAATCTGCTGCTGGGTCAACCACTGGCTTTGCAACTACGCCTACCCTAAGGGATGCTTGAACGGGTAAGGATGCTACTGCTTTTTATTCTGCTTTTACCTAGACCCCCTGCCTCCCACTGGTTCTCAGGAGGTAGTGGAACTATATCTCTACAGGTTAGTCACTGCTGGATTCTATTTTGATGTGGCCTGGTGGGACCTAGTAAAAATACAAAGTTATTTTTTACTATACCAAGTACCTACGATTTAGCAGCTACCCCATTCCTCCTTCCCCATTTCCTGAACCTACCAAGGAGAGTCCTACCCTACTACCCTTGTCTTATCCATTACTACCATCCATCACTCCCTTAACTGCCTACTTACCCACCCACAGACAGACAGATCAACGGAAGGCTTTCACTTTCTTTGTGGGAAAGGGCTTTGGCTATGTATTGGCCCGTGATTTGTTACCTTCCCAGAACCATCTCTAAAGGGATTTGCTGACGCATAGCTTATATCTAAAGCTTCAGATTTTTCTTGTTCGGATATATTATCTGGGTGGACTCAACCTTCTTTCGCTTTCAATTAAGAAGGGCTTTAGCTTTGCCTTTGCCTCTACAACTAATGGGTAAACTCCAACTGGCACTGGGTTATCAACTAGGACTGTGACTGGATCATCTACTGGTGGACCTACAGGTGAGACTCAGGCAAATGCAACTGGAATGGGCTTCGCTGCTGCTTTCACTTAGTAAACTGGATCCCAAACTGGTGAATCTGCTTGCTTTGATGTTGCTGCCCTTTCAAAACCAGGTCAACCCCCTGAATCAGCTCCATCTACCGAAAGCACAGCTAGCTAGCACGAATAAAACATTCATTATACAAGATTATGCGATGGAACTGCGCCTGGGTAAGCTACTCGGTAAACTGAATCTTCACCTGGATAATTTGCACTCGGATCTGCTCGATCTGTTATGGGGGACTAATAAACTGGTGGATTTGATGGAACCGAGCGGAGAGAAGCCGGGACCGGTGCTGTTTGAACTCCGGCTAATGCCTTTGCTTATCCTGCTTCCTATCCTGCTACTGGTGAAATGGCGTTCTCCAATGACCCATAACCTACGGTTGAAGATCCAGTTGCTTAGCCACCACCTCACAAGGTCTCCCTTCTTCTTCGAGAGCCATACCCATTTTACTAAGTTGATTGAGTTGATCGAGAGTGAGATCCAGAGCTGGTAGCCCTGGTTGATTCAGTGCCATCTCGCCTAGCATACCTTCCTGTTCCATTCCCCACAGCATCCCCTCTGGGTTTAGAGCCATAGCCTCGCCTGGCATACCTTCTTTTTTTCTTAATAGGGAATCCAGAGCCTTTCCTTTCCCCCTATATATAATCTTATTGCTCATTGCAATATCAAATCAACTCGTGCAGACCTCGATCAGAGTTGGGAGGACAAGTGATTTCAAATCCTGCTTGTTGTCGGAAAATCTATCCTACGGATAGGTCCCCCCCTTGGATCTATTTCCCAAGACAGAAGGAAGGTAGATGAAAATGATTTACCCTTTAGATCACACTTCATTGTAAGCATCCTCAAGCTCAAGCTCATTGGATGGAAGGTGGAGACTAACCAGATGCAGATGTCATACTTCCAAAGATCATATCATATTCAAGCTCAAGTAGCAGCTCCTGTTTGTGTTTGTGTGGATTGACTGGTGATAAAACAAGGGCAAGAGAGAAAGAAAAGAGAGAATGATATCAATGTAGCCCCTGACTAGTAGGGTGTTGCTCCTTCGTACTATTATCCTGGTTGGTGTTCCTGTATCCGGTCTCAGTGATGACTAGTAATATCGATACTGACCAAGCTCAAAAGTGTTCGCATACAAGGATGCATTAGCAGGCTCGACTAAAAGGCCGCCATCATCCGGAGGGCGCTTTCCTATAATCAGGGAAGGAGTGATCATCTTCAAGCTTAAGCTCTTAGTTGGACGGTCAGAATGCAGAATGAAGCTACCGGTGTGTTTGCTTCCTGAATAGAGTATAAGACTCCTGATCTGGTTGTTCTAAGATTCAAGATCTCATCTCTCAGGTGGTTGGATGGCTTTCAAGATAATAAGTGAATCAGAATGTCTATAAGTGAGTCCTAGTTATTTTGTCTCTCCTACTCAAAAGCATGGAAGCTAAGCAAGTAAATCAGGTTTCAGTAAGTATCTACCTCCTAAGCACAACTAGTAAGGTCATAAGGGCTCTAGTCAACTTAATTAGGGGCTATGAAGGGAAGAAAAGTTATCAAGCCTGTTGGTTAGAGGGTTAGCAGATCGAAGGAGTACTGGTCATAATCATAAGTCTGGGTGTGAATGTTAATCCTAATCAGCATAGCAGGTGGTTTCATTATTCTAAGGTGGTGCCCTAAAGGTTAGAGGGTAATCACATTCATAATCAAGCTCAAGAGTGTGGGAGTTTGTAAGGCTTTACTAAACCTAATCCTCATCCTCGTCTTCAAGGTGGTTTGTTGGACTGATGGCTCATATGGTTCAAAGGGGGTTTCGGTGTCCTCTCCGGCTGAGTTTGGTTCCTTCTTATTTCCCGTCGTCATCAAGTAAGCATAATGAAGCTCAAGGGTTGTGAGTGTGGCTTATCCCTCTTTATGCCTAGTAAAGTGGGGTATGGTAAGTAGTATAGGTTATTTAGATTATGTCTATCCGTATGTTATGTGATGGGTAACTGCCGCCAGTACTACTAGAAGAGGCGGGCTCTATATATGGTAGTTAACGATACGGTCAGGTAGGTTGGAGAAAACGTTATGGGCGGGGGTCTGGATCTTTATTATATTAGTGACTAGAACAACTGCTACTTTATCTGCTACTGCAACAAGATCTACTTTTGCAGGATCTAAAGCTGCCGAAGAATCCCCTGTCCCTGCCACCCGCCATTGGTTATTCTGATTCTCGATCTCGATCTGCTGCGGGTGAAGAAACTACTGCATCTAAATCTTAAACTAAAGACTAAACTAGATCAATTGCTGGATCAACCTTGGCTACTAGCTCTCGATCTCGCTTTCGAACAGCTGCTACCGTAGCTGCTAGGTATTGATTTCTATCTCGATCTATTACTGGAGACTCTGCGTTCGATCTAGATAGGGAACTGAAGAATATCCGGGCTATGGCTCTTCAATGGGCTTTGAAACTCGGGCAATTGTCTCTTCAACGGGATCAATTCGGTCAACTGTAACAGAAATAGGCTCCACCTCTGTGCCCACGTCTACCTTTGCTGCCTTCCCCTCTTATGGTCCTTAAGTTGCCACTAGGTCAACCCTCTATGTTCCCTCTGCTGTCTGTGCCTCTGCTATTGGCTTGATTGGGTAAATTCAGGTCAAATGCTTCTTTCGTTACTTGATTTGTTCCTGGTCTTTTAAATGGAAGGTATAAGTGGAGATTTTATCTACACTGATGCTGGACGAAATGCTGGTGGATCAACAACTTACTCTGGATCAATTGCAAATGGAACTGTATCAATCAAATCAACTTGATAAACTAAATCCGCTTCAACAGGGTCAAAAGTTGGATCTGTCGCTCGGTCAACAAGGTAAACCGGCTTAATAGATGTTGCTGCTTGCGAATTATTGACTAGAGGCTAATGGTTTCTGGTGAAAGGCTTATGGTAAACGGCTCATTAATTATTGTGAATGGTTCGTTTAGCCCCTCCCTTAATACTACTCTCCTCATTGCGTCTGATCCTAAAATGATTAATCATCATATGTAACGGTTCGTCATTGCAGCCACCAGTCGAGGTAGGAACATGTTTTCTACAGTGAAGAAAGATCTGGCGGAGATGGTCCGGATGGTCTTTTCGCACAGCTGAATGAGCAGGAAGGTCATCCAGGTATGGTTGAACAATATGACGAATATCGTGAAAGGCATAAGACATCGCATGCTGGAACGTAGCCCTAGTGTTCTTCAAGCCGAAATGGAGTTTCTTATACGCGAACGTTCCCCAAGGACGGATAAAAGTGGTCTTGTGTTGATCGGAGGGGAGAATGTTGATCTTATTATAGCCAAATAATCCGTCCATAAGGGAAAAAATCTCACTCCCCGCACAATCGTCATGATCTGATCGATGAAAGGGGTGGGATATTTATCCTTAGGGCAGGCCCGATTAATATCGCGATATTCAACATAGACGCGAATTGTTCACTGCTTCTTATCCACAGGAACAATGTTAAAAACCCACTCTATCATAGGAATCGGATAAATGAAACCCGCTTTGAGAAGTTTTTCAACTTCAAATTTTATGGCGGCAGCTTTTCTTGGATGCACTGGACGAAGACGTTGGCGAACAGGCTTCGCACTGGGGTAGGTGGGAATCTCGTGCACCACAATACTGGGATCGATTCCAGGCATCTCTTCGTAAGACCAGGCGAAAACATCACGAAATTCGCAAAAGAGGGTAGTGTACACTTGGACTTCATCGAAATAGCAAGTGACTCTGACATGGATGTTCTTGACAATTCCCGGTTTCACAGAAATGTCGATAGGCATCATCTGGGTGATGTTACTCAAGTTACCTTCAGTGAAGACTTCGTGAGTCAAGATAGGTGTTTGAAGTGGCGGAGAAGGAACTTGAGACGCAAAACTCTCAAGACAGTTAGACATTGCCCCGAGGCCAGGCATAAATGAGGAACGATGATGCCCATTGCTCCACGGTAGGTCCTCGAGAGACATGGTTTCCACGATAGCCTCATCGGATGGAAACACTTCTTTCAGAGGATCAGGCGAATCTACATCGCCGAGCCAAGGGGATTGAGAATAAATGTCGAGAGACATACTCAAAGGAGCATCTTCAGAAGGGGGAGAATCGGATGCACCTACAAGCTCGCAATAATTGATTTCAATTGGAGTAAGCGGCATCGAATCCCTAAATGAATCAACCTGTTCAAGTAAAGGGACAATCCACGGGTCATCTGACCGAGAGATCATATTGACTTGAATGATATTTTTTGGCAGAAGGGGAAAGATACCCATGAGGGTGAGGTCTTTGAAAAGACCTGGCCCTATGCTATCGAGGGGAGAAAGAATCTGATCCACGTATGGAACGTTGTTCTCATAAGACGAGGTAAAGAACGAAAACTGGTCGACAATAATGCTTTTTCCCTCATGTGGAAACTTTAGAAGATGAAAGAGGGTGCACAGAACGCACAACATAACGTGAGTCCAACTGCAACCGAGTAGAAGATTATAATTGAGTTTAGCATCAACTACTTCTACTTCGACATTGACCGTCTTTCCTTGCAACGTGATCGGCAAGCTGGCGAGAACACCCAAGGGTTTCAATTCCCTTCCATCAAATTCCTCAAGGGCATTGGGTGACGAAGTTAGAGCTGAAGAGCCAATAGCCTTCCAGTAGGCAGATGACATGACACAAGTGGATGCACCTTCGTCCACAACGGCTCTATGGATGTTGAGACTGTTAATCCCGACTTGTATGACAAGCGCAATCTGGTGCGGAAGTCGGGGGACGAAATTCTTTAAATCGAAAAAGAGAAGGCTAGAATCAACAAGATCAATCCTGCCGATCACAGATAATAACGCTTTCCGTTGAGATGGACAACTCTAAAGCACTTCTAACGTGGACATCGTGGATGGCGCCTGTGCTAAATCCTCAGCAATACTGTAATGCTGAGCAGCACGGGCGTTAGGATTATAAGAATATTTCCAGAGAACACCTTTAGAAGCTGGTTGTACAACGGGTTTAGCACTGGGCCTTTCAATCTCAAGAGGAGCAGAGGCAGGTGGGGGAGGAGGACCATCAGCGATCTCTTTCTCGGCTTCCTGACGTGATCCAGTATAATCTTTTGACCGAGTAGCAATGGAAACGGGTGCAGAACTGTTCATCATGAACACTTGAGAGCCAAACGGTGCAGATGGCGCAGGTTGCTCGACCATTTGTGTTTGTTGAGACGTAAAAGGTTCTTTGAGGACAGCCGGAGTTCCCTTAGTGCCTTTGAGCAATTTACTAACTTCGAGTCATCTAGGACAATCCTTAGTGTAGTTTTCCTCATCACAAATCAGACAGGGATACTTCGGCTTACACTGTGAACCATCATCAGCACGAGGTTTAAACGACTCTGGTTTTGGGGCATCGACTTTGGCCTTGCCTTTGCCCTTCTTTTTCCCTTTGGATGTCTTGTCGACAGGATTGGCCTAAACGGCATTGACCTCCGAGGTTTTGCCAGAATCCGAGGTAGGCTGAGAAGCAGAATCATTCGAAGAATTTGATTTTGCTTCCCAGTGTTGGAAGACTTACGTGAAGTCTGAGACACGGAACCAATAATGCCATCAACGGATGGGGTGGCTGGTGCTTTAGAAGTCCCAGGTCGTGGGGCATCAATCAAGATATCATAAAAAATGCCCAATTGAGAGTACACTAAATGAAGGTACTGGGCATGAGAAATAGCCTGTTCCTCGGTAATACATGCCCCCATGGCTATATCTTTTGCAATATGATTGAAAAAAGAGGTGGTAAACCAATGGGTAAGAAGTTGATCAGGAATTTCAAATTTGATCAGACGACGACAAAGTCTCCATTCATGAATGTGGTTTGAGATATGGGTAGCCCGGTCCTATTTCAAGGATGTTAGGAGATGCGTCCCGGCTTCATAAAAAACCGTTAACTGGAAATGAGTAAGGAACGCCATAGCAAGATAGTTGAAATCTTGAAAGATACCACGAGACAACTCGATGTACCACTTAGCAGCAGCTCCAGTGAGAGTTCTCTGGAAAATACAAAGTCGAATAGAGTCATCCACCCAAGAATTCGAAGAACACCATAAATGGTATGTCATGACATGTGCTTGGGGGTCTTATCCAACCTTGCCCTTAAACTTGGGGCAATCACCAAGAACCTTGGTTGGAACCAAAGGCCAATATGGATTATGAAGAATTGGATCATTCGTTAATTTAGACACATCCGATAATTTCAACGTGGCAAGAAAGGGTAATTGAGGTTTGAAAGGCATAGCAGGTCCTCGATAAGTACCAGTACCCACATTCCATCCTGGTTGAGTGTAACTCTTCCCCCATTGGTTTTTTCCTGAAGGATTCGGACCATAAGGGGTATAAGCCAGATAGTTCAGCTGATATGGTGGCTGAGGACCAGGATACTGATTCTGAGTATATGAGGGTCCTCATTGAGCAGCATAAAGATTTTTTTTTGGAATGTAAGTATAGCCTGGCGGTTGAGGGTAATAAGCAGGAGGCGCATTGTAAACCGGTCGATATTGACCTTGAGGGTAATAGGCACCTTGGGGTCAAACGGGTTGCTGATAAGTAGGGCCCTATTGAGCTGGATAAATCGGATGCACAAGTTTACCCGACTGCGGTGTAGAGTAGAGCGGTGGCTGAGCAGGGTGAACTGTCTCTGCAAGTTGTCCCTGCTGAGAAGGTTGACCTGGCTGATGGGGGCCACCAGGTTTCCCCTACGGAGTAGGTTGGCCTGATGGCTGCGATGGGCCAGGTTGTGCCTGATGACTAGATTTTCCTGGAGTAGGACCATAAGATGGTCCTGGCTATGCAACATTTGGACCAATTGGAAGGTATGGTTGTTGTGGTTGCACAAAAGGTTGCCCTTGAGATGGATAAATTTTCCCCACAGGACCGTATGAAGGCCCTGGTTGATATATCGGTTTCCCAGCAGGTCCTTGAGGTTTCCCAGGTTGGATCACAGGCTGACCTTGTAAATTTTGGCCTTGTGGATTGTAAGACTGTCCTTGCAAACCGTAAAATAATCCTTGCTGGACCGAAGGTTGTCCCTGAAAGGCTTGTCCTTGTGGGTCGTAAGCATACCCTTGCTGGACCGAAGGTTGCCCCTGAAAGGGCTGTACTTGTGGGTCATAAACATACCCTTGCTGAACCGAATGTTGCCCTGAAAGGGTTGTCCTTGTTGGTTATAAGGTTGCACAGGCAAGGTAGGTCTAAAACCAGAAAGGAACTGATAAGCTTCCTAAGTAGGCAAATAGATAGGGTGGTCGTACTCATCATAATGAAACAGAAGTGCATAAATGGGGTTACTGACCGCATCATACTGAGAAAGATAAGGCTCACCAGAATCGTGAGGGGACTAGTAAGTCTGGGAGATCTGCTGCTGAGTAGCCAGCCGATGCTCCTCAAAAGACAGGCCATCGGGGGTTGCCATGGAAATTGAAGTCTCTACTGAAGGCGAAGCCCCTGACGACTGAGTGGTGACAACTGGTGCCGATGCAGCCACGCAAAAATTAGGTCTAGTTGGGACAGATGTAACAAAAGGTTTTGACGAGACAGGTGTCGTTGGCAACATCCCTAATGATGGAAGGACCGGACCCCTTGACGGAGTTGATGCTGCCATGGAGGAAATACCGACCATAATTTGACCCAAAGACCTATATCTGGCTGGAAGTGACACCGATGGTGAAGATTGAGCAGACTCTTGAGGGATGTTTTCCGGGAAAAGTTGGTATTCTTCATCAGAAATAGGAATCCCCTCACTGCCAATAGGACCAGACGAATCCATGTCTGAATCCGACGTGAGATCTTGTAAAAGACTATGGGGACTAGGAGGTATGATAGCAGCCAAAAATGGCGATCCCGATGTAAGAGGGGGAAAGTGTTCCCCGACCCCAAACCCAAACCAAGCATTTGAAAGAGGCCAAGTGAACTCAACTGGTTCTCTAAAGGGGTACTCTGATAGGAGAATAGGCTACTGAAGCTCGGAAGACCTAGAGGTTTGAGAAGTTTTAGATGAATCATCCGATAAAGGACTACCACTAGACAAAACCGATGGTTCTGCCACTATGACTGTAGCACACTAGAAAAGAAAAAGAGATTGAAAACAAAGACTCTTGGATAAAAACCAAGGCAAACAAAGACAGGCCAAACGATCAAACTTTAATGGGCGTGTAATCATAGGTAGTTTATTTTACCACATTGAAACCAAAATTTTGTTGTTTCATGTTTTAAGAGTCAAGAAACAGGAAAAAGATGACTCTATTCACTTTCAGTTTTAAGCGAGCGTGAAAGGACAAGTGCTCGATGATCTTTTCAAATTTATAGAGTCATTAAATATCGAAAATGACTGCTCAGGTAGTCTAGGTAGAAGGGTGTACCAGGTTTCCGTGAACTGCCATATACACCTTGGTGATCAAATGAAAGAAGAATGACCAAGGACTTGACGTACGTGCAGGTAGTCTCCCCTAATGTTGTGTTCGGTGTATCACGGTTACAAGGCGGCAGAGTCGCCTTCCTACGGATAAAATTATTTCAACCTAGAGGGGTCTCACTTTATATACTCGACGGTACGGGGAGCACAAGTTCGTACTAGTGTTGTCTGAAGCCAGATGGCGAGCGACAGCTGCTATGTTTAAAGACACCAGAACACGTCTCTAACTTAGACCACTAGATATTTTGTTAGGTTTCAATGTTGCCTTAGGTTAATTGAGTAAATTTTAAGTTGATCTTGTATTTACGTTTCAATTCCAAGGTCCTACCAAATGTTGGATCTCAAAAATCCCTAAATGCAAGCTACATGCCAAAAAATACCATTTCGTTCGATGAAAAGCTATCTACGAGAAAGTTAGAAGTTTTCAAGCGATAGCAAATAATCAGAACACGCGGAAACATCCACTATAGTATCTGATGCAAGCAAATGAAAATGAGCAATCTTTCCTAGAATGTCGAATGCTAGATATGCGAAAGAATTTCAATTTCACAATGCAAACAAGAATGAAAACAAATTTATTTTTTTTAATTTCAATGTAATAGAGAAAACAGTGCACTAAATGACATGAAAAACAAACCAAAACTCTAGCTCGAGAACGTTAATGTGAGATTTGAAGCGAAACAATTTCAATCAACCTAGGACAAACATAACAAAACTCAAACCAATGTTGCAATCTCTCAAATTGAAGAAAGATTCCCAAACAGACCCATACAAGCAGTGTGATCTATGCATGGAGTGACAAGAAGCAAAATTGAACGAAAGAGTCAAGAATCATTCAACCAATGCAATCACTCAAATGGATCAGGAGAGTTGAATGCAACCAAACAAGGAAAGAAGTTGACTGCGAAAAAAAAGTCTCAAACTCCCACAGGAGGCTCAGCATACCAAAGCACTTAAAAACCCTAAGGCTATGATGCTGATAGGAAACAGACAAACAACTGAAGGAATGAGGCTAATCACAATCAAAAACAATCTTAAAGCACTTAATGCATACCTAAAATAAGCCAGAAGCACAAGCACTGACCAAAAATCCTCAAAATAGACCGAACCCTAACACCTATAGGGGTTGGTGCAACTGTTTGGCTGTAATCAACGCCAAACAGGGGATGGTGCAGGCACAACGCTAGCAAAAAGCGCCAATTGGCGCGTCTATCTAAGCATAAAATGTGCCAAGCCAATTCACTCAGGTAAAAGGGAAAATTTTGAAAGACAGAGGTCAGATCTGATCCTCTGGGGCTGAACAAGGCTTTTAGACTTATCAGAATAATCGGAAAAGGTAAAACAAGCAAGAAAATACCAAAGAAGACCTAATGGGTGAAATACAAACTGCACTGATCCCCAGCAGAGTCGCCAATTTGTTGGTGAGGTAAATCCCCTATGCGGACAGAAGCGATCCCACTAACCCTAAAGTGGGTCTAGCCACAAACAAGACAAGCTATAATATTGATTCCTAGTTAACGAATGGATGGAGATTCGATAGATGACTTACCAGAGATCCTATGCTGTTGTTGTCGTCGGAAAGATTGGTTCGCTCCTCGCTTCTGATTTTATAAATCACGATCCGCCCACTTTCACGCTCGGACACCTGCACACACACAAGAAACAACGACAATATACAACATACTAATTCACAATCATAACTATCAGTTAGTCGAAGAGGACCAAATCAATTTCATTACATAAAAAACATAACACAACGATGGAACCAACACCATAGTCGAGTATATCAATAAATGGAAGGAAGAGTACAACCAAGCTTCGGCGTTGCGATCTCCTCCAGCAGGGTTCAAGCAGAGCGCGTCTCACAAAGGCTCTTCAGGAATTCGGATGGGACTCTCTCTACGAAATTCTCCTTGGTTCTACCTTCTCAATAGAAATTACTCAACTATAGTATTCTTCTCCAAGTTCAGCTCCTTGGCTATATGTTCATCTAGCTTTCATAAATGGAGAAGGCCTGTTTATATAGAGGGAGAGGGAGAGGTTAGGATCCCTATAATCATGGAAGGGAGGCCTATCTTTAAGGAGTGTTCCATGTGAGGTAAAAACCACTACCTAAAGAGAGATATCTGTGGCTCATCAACTTAACCACTTCCAATGACTCATCCCTGAGGTAGTTAGAAGGAAACTTCCGCCTCTAATTTTTAAAACAAATTCCTAAAACAGCTTGGCGTGGGGGCTGCACTGAGACAGAGCACCAGGTGGCGCAGGCTCTAGTGAAAATCTTCCACATCGGCGTGAGGGGTGAAATGGCTATCCACGCCAAGGCCAAAACATAGGTTTTGTGTGCTTTTTTGAGGAAATTTCCAACAGGAGAAATGATGTCCTTATGCAAAAGGATGCAAAGAAGGTGTTTGCAAAGTATGACATTGTTCACAAGTCACGGGGATGATCCGCCAATATGCGGGACGAGGGATTGCAGGGAAAGTGACAAAATGTTGTGTAACTGAAGGCCTTGAAGTTAATAAGGCAAATTTTCAAGCTGGGCATGGGTTTGGATGAATTCAACTTCTCCCATGTCATTAGTGCCTGTGCAAGTTTTGAAATTGGAAAAAAGGGTAGGCAGTTTCATGCCGCGATCATTGAAATTGGCTTTGAATCAGATGTATCTGTGGGATTAAAATTTGCTTTGAATCAGATGTATCTGTGGGAAATGTGATTATAAGCATGTATGTCAAGAGTGAGAGACCAGCATGGAGTACCGAGAATGCATGGATACACACCTGGATCGAGTACTGGGTATCGTGAGTGTATCACCACCTGCATCAACTAAAGGCGTCCATCCATGATTATGACACATGCAATGACAAGCTGCACAAAGAGTTTATTAATGCACCAACAAGAGCTTCCAGGTTCGATGGCTTTGGCTTGGCTTAGTAATGACTTTATAGCTTGGGCTTGAAGCAATTGGATGTGGTGTCTAGCTATTGTGGGCTGACTTTCTGTCTTAGTGCTGGCTTTGTTGTTGGGTATGGTGTAATGGAACACTATGATTGCAAGATATGCACAAAATATGGTGCTACCAAAGTCTTCTTGCAAATGCAACAAGCAGGTCTCAAACCAAACGAACCTACCATTGCCAGTTTTAACAGGTCATGGTCAAGCATAAATTCATTGTTCTAATGGTTTTGATATAACTATGTTATGTATTGTGTGGGAAAATTATCACAAAATATGGCTTATAAAATTAGACCCTGCAATTCGATGTAAACTAAATGAGAAAATAGTACTCCATTTATTTTTTGACTCCTGTGCTTTGTCTGCCAGACTTCTAGTTAGTCTTCCAATTGACTGTCCTAGAATGGTAGCACCATTTTTATAAAAAAATTAGTTTCCGTTTGTTCTTTCCACAGGGACTTATTTTGGTTACCTATTTTAGCTTAATTGTGCCTAATTTTCAAGGCTATCTTGATGAATCTACCTTTCCTTTTCATGTGATTTTCTTTGAGGGTACTTTGTTCTTTAAATGGGACTGTATTTTTCCCAAAGGTGTAAAATTCTTGCATTCTAGCTATACATGTGCTTCAATTACAGCTTAGTACAATTTGTGTATGAGGAAACTATATTTCTTCTTTAGTGTGCAATGTTCATGCCCAGCTTTATAGATCACAACTGAGATGGTTGCATTGTTTTTCTTGTTTTTTGTGGCATCTTTGCTCTAAGCCAGCTATGCAGAGTGTAACCAGATCAATTCTAAGCTTAGCTAGTGCTTGATTTCGGATAGGTCAAGCAGTCACGGAACACCTCTGTTTGTGACGGATCTAGCTACACTGCCCAGCCATGGTTCTCAGGTTCATGTGGCTTACCAGGTAAATTGTCGTCCTACTCTCTTGCTTAATGGCTCTCATATAGATTTAATCAAGTATCGAAATAAATATAGAAACTTTACTGATATTAGAAGGAAGGTATGAAAATTCATTAAGCAAACAAAAAATTTTGTTACCTAGGTTTTATGCAAAACCATGAAATATTGGCCTACACAAAGTAGGGAAAAATACTTAGGAAAACATAACAATAAATAAAAGAGAAAACAATGTAAGCTCCAAGAAAAGGAGGGTGGTCATGGCACTTTTCTCTTTTAAAAAATGTATGAAAAGAATTTTTCGGGTAACATAGTCCTTATAAAGGAATGAAAATTTTAATTGTTATTAACTCTAAATGTCTGAGGATATTCTTGGCTGAAACGATCGTTCAAATGTATAAAAAAATACAAAGAAAATGTCTATCAATGTTTCCCTGAAAAAAGGCCTATTTCAGGCATTACTATGCACTCTTAAATAATCCTGAAAAGACCCCACTGAGACCTACCCAATCTGTTAGGGTGGCCAGGGACACCTGAAAAAAATACAAGGAATGAAAACCAATCAAAAGTTATGAGGTCGGAACCTGCAAATTCATGAATCTGGCTGTAACATGGTTCAGGAGAATCACTTACATACACACCGCCGTGGAAAGAATAATGTAGGAAACATGTATTTGGGTGGCATACGCCAGCCCCGCAACACAAGAAAAAAAAATGTTATAAGCTTGTAAAGAAACCTAATTAAAAAGATTGTATTGATATGGCAGTTGAATCATAAGTAAGGAAATCCTTTAACAAGAGGTCACTTAAAGAAAAACTGGTTCAGACAAAAACCACTTGTAATGGAGAAAGAAAAATTGCGGCACAACCTTAGGAAGAAAGGGGAGACGGTTACCTTGATTTGGTAACTTCGTTTTCTCCGAACGACTTCTCAAATTTTCCCTGAAATCCCAAGCCGCATCCGAGTACCTAAACACAAAAAAATGGGGTCAAATGTCTGAAGAAACTCTAGCAAAACAGTAAGAGACATTGTTACAAACACCTTATAATAGAGCAAGGTGCCTAAATAGAAGGAACAAAGCCACACCGTTCACAAGTTTGTGACACAGGTTTGGTGTGGGTTGCGACAGCTGCGCTGTATGTAGACACATGTATTTACCACCGACATGTATTGTATGTATTGTATAAGAGAAATATACAACATTCGCAAACATTTAATGCCAATGAATTAATGCGGGCATTAGTTTCTTTCAAAAAAATACTAATGATACGAATTCAATATAACCAAGAAATGTATGAACAATATACCTTGTCTACCTCGGGAAGAGGCCAATAAGATCCTAAAAAATCTTATTGGTTTTTAAAATGGTTCATCAATTTCATTGGTTAAAAGACTAGACAACCGAATATATTTCATGAAAAGGTACTAAAAACATTAGGTTAATTCATAGAGTTTTAATGTAATGTGCTAAATTCGATTACTATAGTCCCATGCCAAGACAGCAGGGACTAAAAGAAAAACTGGTTCAGACAAAACCCACTTGTAATGGAGAAAGAAAAATTGTGGCACAACCTTGGGAAGAAAGGGGAAACGGTTACCTTGATTTGGTAACTTCATTTTCTCCGAACGACTTCTTGAATTTTCCCTGAAATCCCAAGACGCGTCCGAGTACCTAAACACAAAAAAATGGGGTCAAATGTCTGAAGAAAATCTAGCAAAACCACAAGAGACATTGTTACGAACACCTTATAACAGAGCAGGGTGCCTAAATAGAAGGCACAAAGTCACATCGTTCACAAGTTTATGACACAGGTTTGGTGTGGGTTGTGACAGTTGCGTTGTGTGCAGACACGTGTATTTACCATCGGCATGTATTGTATGTATTGTATAAGAGAAATATACAACATTCGAAAACATTTAATGCCAATGAATTAATGCTGACATTAGTTTCTTTCAAAAAAATACTAATAATACGAATTCAATATAACCAAGAAATGTATGAACAATATACCTGGCCGCTTTGGGAAGAGGCCAATAAGATCATAAAAAATATTATTGGTTTTTAAAATGAGTCATCCATTTTATTAGTTGAAAGACTAGACGACCGACGATATTTCATGAAAAGGTACTAAAAACATTAGGTTAATTCACAGAGTTTTAATATAAAGTACTAAATTCGATTACTATACTCACATGCCGAGACTATGTAGGGTTTAGTGCATTATGAATTCACGTCTTCCCGGTCTTAAAGTGGATAAATATTAAATTTAAGTACACGAAAGGTGTTTTTGGGGAAAGTTGATCTCCGAACTTTTTATCCACACCTTACAGAAATATGCTTGGTGTCTCTATTATGTTGTGATTTAGTTTTACAATGATATTTGCTAAAATTGCAATTTAAAAATTGATGCGAGGAAGGGGAGGAGCCTGCGTAAGAGTGAGCAGTTCGTGCTATTAACAATGTGCATTGCCCTATACATTATTAATAACTTTGGGCAACACCATTTTCGAATGACTTGGGTAAATCATTTGAACGATGTCACTAGGAATAGAGGTTGAAGAGGGACATCAAAACCATAGGAAAAATGCTCACCAAAATAAAATAATTTAATTTCTGGATTTAAGTTGGGCAGATTTTGATATTATTAAGATTTATTATTATTATTTAATTTAAATATTTATTTAATTAAAAATATATAATATTGTATAATTTAGAGTTAAAAAATAAATAGAATAAATATAAATAAATAAAATTATATATATAATTAGAATTATTATTTAGAGATAGAATCATATATAAATAGAATAAATAGTTTTTTATTTAATTAATTGTTTTTTATTTATCTTATTTATAATTTAATTTTTTACTTACTAAAAATAAAATGATAAATGTATTATAACATGTTTTCTAATTTATAAGAATGGTTGGTAAATATAAATGGGCATCAAAATGTTTATTTCATCATATATCTTACATTGTTATAATATTAATATATATAATTTATTGACTAAGAATCTCCACGATGAATAAAAATGTTACATGTATGTTTTTTTTTAATGTATTAATTTATATATTAATTCCAACTCTTAAGATATATATATAACTCTTAAGTGTTATATATATATCTTAAGAGTTGGAATTAATATATAAATTAATACATTAAAAAAAAACATACATGTAACATTTTTATTCATCGTGGAGATTCTTAGTCAATAAATAGGCTTTGTTACAACACTATGGGTCAATGTTATGGCTTATCAATGTAACCACATTCCTAAAAAACCATAATTCATTTCATAGTCAAAATATTTTATATATATTTTATTTTGAATTAATTTTATAATATATTTTAAATTATATTAAATGGTTCTTGGATAGACGGTGATCATGTGCTCTGTTAAGGCACTTCTTGATGTGAAGTCATTGGTTCAATTCCCCACCCTAATCAAGGTGATATATTGGACATGATGAAGGAGAAACTAACTCAACCAATGGCACAAATGGACGCTATCCAATCGACATGATGGCGATGAACATGTGACAAAAATAGTGAATGGAAACTAGTGTGAATGTGCTGGAAGAAATTCGAAATCTAAAATACATGACAACCCAACAGATGGATGAGATCGAGGCACTTCGCCATCATATTGTTGATCTACAGGAGCAAGTCAAGCTACATAATACAAATTTAAATGAATCTAGCACTAGTAGTTGGAAAGAGGTACATAGGTGTCCATACCTCCACGAGACACCAGTGGTGGAGGGTGAGGATTCTAAATGAATTATGTATTGTAGCAAATTTTGTTGGTTGATAGGAACCTTTTGTCGAATATATCTATATTAAAATGTAATGAAAATTGTGAAACTTTAAAATCTCTTTGAAGTTATAGAATTCTATAGTAAGTATAAGAATAAGAGTCATGTTGAACAAAGTCAATGTATCTCCTCAGTATTTGTTGTCACAAAGCACAAATTTTATGCTATACAAATCCTCATTTATTAAAAAAAAAACATTACCTAAAAAGAATAAAGTAAATACCTACGTATGTATATATTTATATGATAGAAAAATAATTATAACTATGTATATATATGTACATAACAACATATAAACAAAAAATATAGTGTATATTCATATTAAATCTAGATTTATCTAGCATTAGGATGGAATAAATTTCTCAAGGTGTAACTTTTTTATCATCTAATATAAAGGAATTAATATATGACATGGAATAAAATGATTAATAAAATTACACATTGAGAAATTCGATCCCTCTTAGTGCTTGATAAATCCATATATATATCCCCGAATGCGGGTGATTGATTTGCTTGATTTTGGTGGCCACTTATTCTCTCCACACAAAGGCACCTGGCCTCACCATTCGGCCACACCTACCTCCCGCGTGAAGGCTTTAAATTAGAAACTCTGGAAAGGACGTCGGCACCTGCGGCATTTACTGCAGCAACTTGCACCTTGGCTTCTGCAACTTGCACCCTGGCCATTTATGGTCGATGGCTCCAGCTTTTATTCTCATTTGCATGTATGTCTGTCATTCTCTGCAGACCTTCGTCGCGCCTCTGTCCTCTACTTTGCAAACCTCTGTCTTGCCTCTGCCCAATGTGTTGTTGCTCATCCCCCCTCTGAGCTTTTTTTTCCAGTCTTGCAAGCCCATCAGCCCGTTGACTCAATGCCGAGAAGACACCGAATGTGAGACCATCGAGAAGGAGGCATAGGCTCTCCCTCTCGCCCTCCAGTTTCGGAAATGGTCACATGCTCCTTGGCCTTCTCTGTGACTGTGGAAGAACCAGAGGTCCTCGACCCCCATCTTCTCTTAGCTCAACTCTCAATTCACCTCCCGGAGGAGTAGCATTGCCACTCCGGCTCCGGTAGAAGAAAACACCCGCGCAAATCAACTCTTTCGCGCTCTTCCTCCCCTCAACCAAGAAAATTTGTCGACCTCCCCATCAAACGCATGGTGGAAGACACGAATAGCCGAGGGAGTATTTTTGCGAAAGGCACCCAGAAAAAATACACATAAGCATACAAGGTGGCTCACTCCACTTCGACTCCAAAGCTAGCACCCCAGCTCTCAAAGAAGGATGAGGCCTTGTCCGACTACAGATGCTTCATAGTTGAAGAGAATCCAAAAATGGAGAATCATGACATCCAGAACCGGTAGCTGCAGAGCCTTGGCTCTCCTCATTCTAATTTTTTATATGCTATTCTATAATTTTTTTTTTCTATCTTTCTATCTTCCAGCAAACTCAGTCACTCAAGTTTATGTTTATAGTTGGTTTCCCCAAGAAGGGCAGCTCATTTTTTGAAATGATGAACTCATTAAGGGTTGGTTTCCCCCTAAAAGGCAGCCCATCTTTTGAATTTTTGAATTGTCTTCACCCAATAGTGTTTGCCTAATCCAGTAACCCCTATTCTGAAGCTTGATTGTATTTTTTGTACACTATAATAGAATTTAGAATTACTTAGAAAAAAAAAAAAAAATATATATATATATATATATATATATAGGTTTGGTGAAAAATTTGTTTCCTTATTTCCATATATATAGTAATGAGAATCTCTCGAGAATCGATAAATTCAATAGACTAGTTGTCACTATTACACCATATACAATTATTCATAAATGCCTTTAACATGCCAGTACAACATGTTTATGAAGACTTGAATCTATGTAAATGAGGAAACAAATTGTTCACCAAACCACTCGAGCTAAAATTCTTTGACATATTAATAAATCCATATTTAAAATAAATTTAAGATATTAAAAAATTATACACACGAGATTGAACAATTTATACAATATGCCAATAAACATTCAAGGATGAGAAGGCTACAGAATGCCCTTTATAATAAACATGGTATGGTTGCACTATAAACATTTAAACATGTACAAGAACACTTGATTTGTAAATGTATAGTTCAAAGTTATAAAACATGGTATTTACATAAATAGAAATTTCCTAATGAAAGGACATCGAATTACACTTTTAGTTACCATTTATATTGTACTACTCAATTAATGTTATTTACATTTATATATACATATTTAGATTTTATTTTATTTTTTAGGCTTGTCCCTAACCCAATTATTTTAATGAGTGCAGGGAACACAATGCAAATGAGATGCATGGAGTATATGAACTAATTTCAACTCTTGTGGTAAGTGATTTCAACTCACGATTTTGTGGTATTTAGAGCACAAGACTATACAAAGATCGAATATGTCTAACTAGCATTTTCACCGAAGGGTGAAAAAGGAACGCCGAAGGCTATGGCCACCTCACTGAGAACAATTTGTGTTCCACCCTTCACGCATTTGCATAACATGTGGGATGACCAGTGCTGCAAAGCCCAACGCCAGTCACATGAGGGAAAAACATTGGTACATTGTAATTTTAACTACTCATTTTGTATCATGGAATAATTTGACTTTTAATCTCTATCACAATAGAAGATTGAAATAGAAATCATTAGTTGCAACGTTGATTTGACAATATGTTTGACATGGGTAGCTCACTTCTAATCTCTATCACAATAGAAGATTGAAGTAGACACCATTAATTGCAACCTTGATTTCACTTGCCAAGTAATCCATTTCAGTTATGGACTTGCACAATGTTAAATGCTACAGGAGGATTGTGGAGGCATTAAAGAACTTTGATTTGAAAGATCTCATCGACATTCATAACGAGGTCATCGTTGATGGTAATTTGAGACAGAAAACTGCCCTTACTGATCTGAAAATGGAATGTACTTGTTTGAGGGTGCAAGGTATCCATTTCCCATAATTTCAAATTGAGCTATACACTCCAAGTGACCTCTGAAAATGTGAGAACAAACTATTTCCTATACAGAGATGGACTGTAGGGGAATTCACCGGATGTTTCACCTTTCTAAGAAAGGATGAATCCGGAGGCTACCTGGCCCTCTACAGACTCTGCCTAAGGAAATAATATGTAAACACTTAGAAGTCTTTGACATTCACATACTTGAAATTTGATGTCTTGCGGAATAAGACAAATAACTTTCTTCAGCTGAGTAGGTGATTATGTGTATATGAAAGTTATGTATATTTGTTGTTTAACAATTTACATCAGTTTTATTTAGCATATCATCTTCAGCAAATAAAGACATCAAAATGATAAGCAGTTCACCCCCTCCTCTGGGCTACATCTGCTGGACCAAGCCTCTCAAACTAGGCTTGTCCTCTTGTATTAAAAATGCTACAAAGGCTAATACAAGAATAAAAGTGTCTCGAAAGATAGATCTGACTGTAAATACAGAATCAGAAGATAGGAATTAGCTAAACATGCTCTTTCCCAAACACTAAACAGTGAAATTGTACCTGATACAGTGCTTTTCCCCAATTGGCCCTGGTGGCCCTTTAGACTTGCATGGAGAATTTCGAGGTGAAGATGACCTCAATTGGTTCTGAAAACTCTGCCATTAGACTCAGAAGGTCGAAAATAGCAGAAATAGGCTTTTGAATCACCAAAAATGGATGAACATAGCCCCCAAACAGCTCCAGCACTGAAATGGCCCTAGTGGCCCTGAAAGCTTCCCTGAAGCTAAACAGTGAGAAGAATTCCTCAAAAGGAAAAACGAGCTGTAGAAATGGATTCATAATGCTGAAAAACTTCAGGAATGACCTTCGTTCCACATTCACTGGCTGCACAATTCCCAATGCAGCTCCCAAACTGATTTGGCCCTGGTGGCTCCTGGAACTTCCACGAAGAAAAATCACCTGCAAACGGCCTCAGATGGCTATGAAACCTATTCCAATGGCTTCAGAAGGTCGAAGAGACCCAAAATCAAAAAAAAATTCGTCTTCAAAGACCTCTCCTAGCAGAAGTTATGCCCACTTTACTGAACTGCCAGTTTGGGCTAAACAAACTCCACTAAATGTGGAGAGACTGCAGATAAGGGCGCCAGATTGGTGGGTGGCGCCAAAATAGGTGGAGGCCGCCAAAATATCCGCAGTTAACATTGGCAATAAATGTGATGTTGTGCACGTTCATATGTCGGCGGTTATATGCAACAGTTTGTATTTAAATATAACCGTTTAAAATGCCACCATATAATATATGTTTAATAATAAACGACCCACATTAAAACATTAAACCAAAGTTTGTTGAAATCCGTCGTTTGATAGCGCGCCGATTGCTTGGGCTGTGGGTTCCGCGCCTGTGGTCCCATGTGAAGGGGGCTGGCCCCCTTTCGGGCCCCGCCCAAATAAACACAATCAATAAATATACCCCCGTGCACAACATAACAACGAACGAACGCGTGGCTCGTTGGTAAAGGCGTTGTGTTATGAACCTGGTGGTCGGCTGTTCGAATCCTGTCGAGCCCGAAATAAAATTTTGAAATGCGCCATTCTAACTCCAAGTCGGGGCCCACGTGGCGGCCTCCGGGCTAGCCACGTGGCGCCTTTTGATTGGTCGCCAAGGGAATATTCCCCAGAATATTCTGCGGAATATTCCCAGAATATTCTGTGGAATATTCTTTTTTTAATAAAAATTTTCCACAAAGGCAAATTTGGCATTTTTTTAATGGAAATGGAGAAATCTTCAAACTTGAATAACTTCTTCATACGGAGACCATTTTTCGAACCGTTCACGGCGCCGGAATCAGGAAGACGAGCTCTATCCGGTCGTTCAGGTTCCAACCAGTTCTGAGCACCTTCATTTTTGACCATTTTACGACACTTGGTCCTGAGCTCCTGATCACACCTCCCAAATGAGAAGGCTTTTGGTCCCCAAAAGCTTACTGAATCTCTGCACTGAACTGTACAGCACTTGAGGAACAGAAATATCCTCTTCCAGTCAGCCAAAAGAGCATACTGATGCCAAAAATGTCCTGCCGTGCTAAATGTCTTCATGGCGACTTTTTGCTGCATACGCCAAGTACTTGTCGAATCCCGACCAAGTTCTTTCGCCAGACAAATCTGAAATTGCAGGAACCAGCAATGAAACTTGCTGATATATGAGCTGAAATATTCCCCTGAACATGTGGACTTGCCAACTGTCACGATGCCCATCCATGGCACCTCCATTCCAGAAGAAGAGCTGCCTCCCAAATGAAAAGGCTTTTACAAAGATGAAACACTTCATCATTTCTCCTTTTTACAATCTTGGAGATCAAATTAACTTTTTCCAAGTCAATATTACATTACATGCATGGTTAAAAACAAAGTAATCAACCCTTCAAGTTAATCACACATACATGTTTAAAAATACAAGGAAATCATCATGATCCCTGTGCTCATGCATCTCATTCTCATGCATGCAATTTATCCTTCAACTTTCTCTTAAGTACAATCATAAGTACAAGATCCTCAATCACATGTACATGTACTTTCAAAGCTGAAATGAAAATAACTTTCACTAAGATAGAATGAGTCTCATACTCAATTTTTCCATCCTGCAATTTGCATTCCTTAACAAAGAAAATGCATACAATCAAAAGACATGCAACTTTAATTGGATAAGAATTCTAACCATTTCTTACCAATCCATTTCAAAGGTGATTCCTTTAACTGCACATCAATATCAGCATGTGTATCATCTTGACACATATCAATGATGGAAACTTCCTTCCCATTCTTGCCATACTCTTTCTCCCACTTCTTCAACTTTTGTGGAAGCATTGTTGGATTCAGAGTCCAACACCTTTCAACAGTATGTCCTTGCTTATGGAAATTGTCATTATAAAAATGAACAAAAGAGCTTCAACAAACTCAAACAACAAGTAGTTTGCAGAATAATAAAGCAGTCAATCTTCAACACTGCTTAAGACACCTTTCAAGCTACGCAATCAAGCTAGTGATGTCAGTCAAGAAAACCTGGTGCTTTGATACCATCTGATCTGAAAATGGAATGTACTTGTTTGAGGGTGCAAGGTATCCATTTCCCATAATTTCAAATTGAGCTATACACTCCAAGTGACCTCTGAAAATGTGAGAACAAACTATTTCCTATACAGAGATGGACTATAGGGGCATTCACCGGATGTTTCACCTTTCTAGGAAAGGATGAATCCGGAGGCTACCTGGCCCTCTACAGACTCTGCCTAAGGAAATAATATGTAAACACTTAGAAGTCTTTGACATTCACATACTTGAAATTTGATGTCTTGCGGAATAAGACAAATAACTTTCTGCAGCTGAGTAGGTGATTATGTGTATAGGAAAGTTATGTATATTTGTTGTTTAACAATTTATATCAGTTTTGTTTAGCATATCATCTTCAGCAAATAAAGACATCAAAATGATAAGCAGTTCACCCCCTCCTCTGGGCTACATCTGCTGGACCAAGCCTCTCAAACTAGGCTTGTCCTCTTGTATTAAAAATGCTACAAAGGCTAATACAATAATAAGAGTGTCTTGAAAGACAGATCTGACTGTAAATACAGAATCGGAAGATAGGAATTAGCTGAACATGCTATTTCCCAAACACTAAACAGTGAAAATTGTACCTGATACAGTACTTTTCCCCAATTGGCCCTGGTGGCCCTTTAGACTTGCAGGGAGAATTTCGAGGTGAAGATGACCTCAATTGGTTCTGAAACCTCTGCCATTCAACTCAGAAGGTCGAAAATATCAGAAACAGGCTTTTGAATCACCAAAAATGGAAGAACATAGTCCCCAAACAGCTCCAACACTGAAATGGCCCTCTTGGCCCTGAAAGCTTCCATGAAGCTAAACAGTGAGAAGTATTCCTCAAAAGGAAAAACGAGCTGTAGAAATGGATTCATAATACTGAAAAACTTCAGGAATGACCTTCGTTCCACATAAACTGGCTGCACAATTCCCAATGCAGCTCCCAAACTGATTTGGCCATGGTGGCTCCTGGAACTTCCACGGAGAAAAATCACCTGCAAACGGCCTTAGGTGGCTGTGAAACCTGTGCCAATGGCTCCAGAAGGTCGAAGAGACCCAAAATCAAAAAAAAATTCGTCTTCAAAGGCCTCTCCTAGCAGAAGTTATGACCAAAAAACTAAACTGCCAGTTTGAGCTAAAAAAACCTCCACTGAATGTGGAGCAACTGCAGATAAGGCCGCCACATGGGGAGGTGGCGCCAAAACTGGGCGGAACTGCCATAAAAGGCGCGCGGTTAAACTTGGCAATAAATTTTTATGGTTAACGCAACAGGCGTCCACATATGCGACGGCGGTAACAAACGGTTGTAAATGTTTTAATTAAAACAACGTGTAATATATCACGTTTTATAATAAACCACCACCATATTAACGCATAACCAAAGTTTTAAATCCGCCAATCGGAAAACGCGCCGATGGACTTGCGTGCTGGTTCCGCCGGAGGTTATATGCATCGGGGGCTGGCCCTTAGGGGCTGGCCCCCTTCCGGGCCCCGCCCATTCAACCAAACGCCATAAATATAACTTTGTCCGCCACCATAACCAACGAATAAACTGTGGTCTGGCGGTAAAGTCGACTGGTTAATGTGCATGCGGTCGGGGTTCGAATCCTGTCGAGCCCGAATAAAATTTTAAAACGCCATTTCATTCCACGTCGGGGCCCACGTGGCGGCCTCCGGGCTAGCCACGTGGCGCCTCTTGATTGGCCTGCCAAGGAATATTCTTCAGAATATTCTGCGGAATATTCCACGGAATATTCCCAGAATATTCTGTGGAATATTCTTTTTTTAATGAAAAATTTCCACAAAGGCAAATTTGGCATTTTTAATGGAAATGGAGAAATCTTCAAACTTGAATAACTTCTTCATACGGAGACCATTTTTCGAACCGTTTGTGGCGCCGGAATCAGGAAGACGAGCTCTATCCGGTCGTTCAGGTTCCAACCAGTTCTGAGCACCTTCATTTTTGACCATTTTACGACACTTGGTCCTGAGCTCCTGAGTTGGTGGCGTAGAATCTATGCAGTTTTCCAATGGTGACAGGTAGATTACAAATGTCAATAAATAAAAAGTAAAATAAAAAATAGCATGCATATGAATCCATGCAAGGGAGGCCCTTGCATGAGGCCCAGCTGGCGTTTCCACTCGACGCTCATACCTACTCTCTCCTGGGCATACTTTTCTGGTAGCATACAAATAAAAGAAAGACGTTATGCAACGAAGGAAGCAAGTGTTGCAATGTTGAAATGGAAATTATAAGGGTAAGAGAATGAGCACACAGTAACATGGAACTCCAACATGGAAGTGATTTCCACTCCATAAGAGAATGTGCAGGGAATTCCAGTATTGAAATAATTTCCACTCCAAATGCTCAGCAGCTTAAGGTAAACGATCGTTTTTAAAGTCTTTTTTGCAATAACCTTACAGATTGGATATGTTATAACTTTGCATCTCGTAAATGCACAAAAAAATCATTAAGCTCTTTGTACTTAGAAAATTCTTCTTTTGCTACTGCAGAGTCATGTAATCAGTGTGTCTTTCTTACTGCTCGTACACTGCAATTCTATGGATTTGTAAAACGAAAAGGTCTATGGATTTGTAAAACGAAAAGGTGTAATATGATTATCTATTTGGAGAAAAAAAATTGAAATTTATTTGCATTGTTGTTGGTCATGTAGGGTCATTTATTTATTGTAGGAAAATGTAGAAACATATGTTGCGGTTGATTTGTTAATAGAAGGAATAAGGGGTTCTGAAATTGAGGACATGGACACAGTTATTCACTTGTTCACACGCGTCGTGAATTTACTTCGAAACACCTCTGATAATGATTCTGAAATTATGAAAGATCTCTTCAAATTGCATTTTCTTCGTGCAAATGCATACATCAAGAAAATGCGCTACACAAATGATTTGGTATATGCTTTGTTTCTACAGAGGAATGGAGCTCTGATTCGATCGAGGGGAGATCGTGTCGTGTCGTGTTGAGCTTCCAGAGAAGCTCATTGAAACTCAACCTCAAAGAATCCGATTTGGTAAGGTGCAGGGGGATGGGATCCGGACTAGTTGTTTGGGCCCGACAAGACGAGGAGAGTTACCAAACTGGAGCAGATGAGCAACAGAACCACCAGTACTTTGGAGTGGATATCTTGCAGTCCTTGGGTTCCATTTCTTTCCTAGCCTTGTGTTCACAGGAATATAAGTGCAACAAGCCTGGAGCAAACTTCTCAGGTCGCGTTTCTCTGTCTAGAGAACTAACAGCGCAGTCAACCAAGCGAGACTGCAGATCCTTTCCACATGTATATTTTTTACTAGTTGGAGGAACACTAAATTGAACACAAAAAGGAATTGGTCAATCAAAGAATTCTCAACGGAAATCAACTGTTATATAGATGCATAATAAATTTATATTTTAATTTTAATTTTTTTTATATATCAATTACAGTATAAGATTAATGAAGATTTTTTTTTTTTAACTAAACCTAAAACCAAAAAAATAAAATTTGTATTTTTTCACTATAAATCTAGTGAGTGATTTGTATTTTTTTAGTGATTTAATATTTTTAAATTTAGTCGGTCACCAATTCAATTAAAGAAAAAGTGATAGCAAAAATCTTGTAATATAATTTTTATTTTGATATCTTCCATACTATTGCTAAGAAAAAACAAAATACGAAACTGACACAAATACATTATTCCCATCTTTGTGATCCTTGAGGCAGTAAAAAAAAAATCATGTTAATCTACCTCTCAATAGATATAATTACATAGAAATATACCTCACATTCTATATAATTAGCGAGAAATAAATAAATAACCTTGTCTGCCCATGAATAATTACACAAACATATGTTATATTGATGATACTTCATAAAGGAATATTGGTTATTGATGATACTTCATAAAGGAATATTGGGTATGCCAAATAGAAATTTGAGGAGCCTTAACGGAAGATTATTTACATGATAGATTCTAAAATAAAATATGGATAGCAGATATGAATGAAACGTGTGAGTTTAGGAACAGTGAGACAGTATGCCCAAATATGTTTAGCTCGTTCATTTGGTTACTCCATCCTAAATATATGAACCCCTCACACAATTAATGATATGGATCCTAACTCAGCGATAGTTTTAACTGATAAAATAAGTATTAATATTGTCAGGTATGTTTTAAATGAATAGTCCCCTTGAAAACTTCATATCTAAATTCCTAACAATGCCCTAGTTAATTTACCCTTCCGCCCTTTTTTTTAATTGACTTCTGGAGATTTGTGTTGGTGACGTACAATCTATGCAGTTTTCCATTGGTGACAAGTAGATTACACATATCCATAAATAAATAAATAAAATAAATAGCATGCATCTGAATCCATGCAAGGGAAGCCCTTGCATGAGGCCCACCTGGCGTTTCCACTCAACGCTCATACCTAATCCCTCTTGGGCATACTTTTTTGGCAACATACAAATAAACAAAAGACTATTATGCAACGAAGGAAGCAAGTACTGAAATGTTGAAATGGAAATGATAAGGGTAAGAGAATGAGCACACAATAACATGGAACTCCCACATGGAAATGATTTCCACTTCATAAGAGAACGAGCAGTAACAGGGAATTCCAGGATTGAAATCATTTCCACTCCATAAGCTCTGCAGGTTAAGGTAAACGTCGATCGTTTTTTTAATTCTTTTTTGCAATAACCTTACAGATTGGATATGTTATAACTTTGCATCTCGTAAATGCACAAAAATTCATTAAGGTATTTGTACTCAGAAAATTCTTCTTTTCCTACTACAGATTCATGTAATCAGTGTGTCTTTCTTACTGCTCGTATGCTATAATTCTATGGATTTGTAAAACGAAAAGGTGTAATATGATTACCTATTAGGAGGAAAAAGTTGAAATTTATTTGCGTTGTTGTTGGTCATGTACGGTCGTTTATTTATTATTTATATATTGTAGGGTCATTTATTTCTGGTCGTTTATTTATTATTTATATATTGTAGGGTCATTTATTTCTGGTAGGAAAATGTAGAAACATTTTTTATTTTTTTTTCAGAAGAAAAAAATCGCTGTTTATATTAAGATAATATATAAAACCGTACATGTTCAAACATTACATTCTCAGCCGTTTGCACAACAGCGAGAAAAACCAGATTCCAAATACATACAGAATACACTCCTGAAGAGAAGATATTCGATGTACATAGCAAACAAAATTACGGGTAGCAATAAAGCAGACCCAAACTGATACATTTTGTGCATCCCTGTATACATAAAACACCTGCGATGAAAATAGACAAGCATGCTAATACATGGCAGTGAGGAAAAGAGGATGGATGCATAGAAAGAAAACTTAACAAAAAAGTCCACAAAGCGTCATCCCAGATACACATAGGTCATGCATAGGTGTGCAAAAACACCATACAGGCTCTCTTGACATTGATCAGCATTCAAACTGGCAAAAGTGAACCAAGCAATGCCAATGCAGAGTAAGCATGAATCCATCATGTCAATCTGAAATGGGAGACTGAAAACAACTGGACATAACCCGCTCGCTTGATGAAGAGGTGCGAAAATCTATTGAAGCATATGGCAGGAAATAGGAGACCAGGCTCGCTTGAATATATTGATCAAAAACTCAAAAATTCCACGCATACCGGATCAGTAAGCAGGCTCGCTTGTGACAGTAAAAAAACAAGCTCGCTTGTGAAAACAATGTTCTCCACATGTCCCGCTCGCTTGATATAGAGGAGTCGAAATGTTGTACCAGAAGGAGAAAAGGATCGGAACAACCAACATACATAAAAGATCTGTACTGTTGAAAAGCACAATCGTTAGAAAACATTGTTCATGTACCATATGCTGCCTCGCCTGAAGAAGAAAAGGAGCGTAGAAAAGCACGTTCAGCCCCAGAATGACCCGTATGTGTGACCCAGTGTCAACAGAGTTCAAAGATATATAATTAGCTGCTGGAACACATGTTAAACATTGTTTTAGGTCATCATCTGGCAGTGAGAATGGAGCGCTATCCTGTATAGATAGAAGTCATCAAAAGGATCGGAATAGATAGAGTAAACAGGAGGAAAGAAGACAACTATGGCCGAAAAGATGAAAACAATGAAACATAAAGAGAAAGATAAAAGAAGATGTGAGATGATGAAAGCAACAGATCCTGGGTTGCGTGAATCATGAAATCGGTACTGTTGAAGTCCAGATCTGTACCCCATCTTTGTACTGAAGAATATTCATATATCCAAAATCCTCAGTGATGCCTTTTTTAGAGAGTTTGTCCGCCCTGGTATTATTCTCTCTATAGATATGAGTTATTGGGGGACATTTTAAGATCTGCCATAGGCGCCGAATCTGTCGCATCCATCCCCTCAAATTCGGCACAGTGAAATCACATATGTTGTATATCCATCCAATAACTAACTTAGAGTCACCATAGAAGTTGGGGTTCTGTAATTGGATATTAGATGCAACCAGTAGACCACCCCATAGCACCATGATTTCCGCCTTATTATTTGTACCAAGACCCCCATTCCAATAGATATGAATTCTGTCCTGCTGGGACAATTTAACCCAGGCACCACATCCCGTGATGCCATCAGCAGATGTGCCATCAAAATAAATAGCAGGGAGAAGAATCTCATGTGGTCTGTTCCTAATAGATCTTTCAGCCACCGATTGAGAGGGAACATTCCAATCTACAATCCAGCTCATAATATTGGAAATGATAATATGTGGAAGAAAAGGCCTGTTTTCAAATATGAGATTGTTTCTACCAATCCACACTTCCCAAAAAAAGTAGAAAGGAAAAGACTTATATTTACCTTTGAGCTTGTCCCAATCCCTAATAGCCGAAATAAAATCTGAAGCACACTAATTTGGATCCATAATATGAGGGTCAAGGGCTCTCCATATATTCTTAATAACACAACAGGTGAAAAACGAGTGCATAATGCTTTCAGCCTCCTGGTAGCATATAGCACATCGATTCGGCCCATGTACACCACGTTTCCTGAGGTTATCCCACGTCGGAATTTTACCCCTCCATACCATCCATCCGAAAAGGGTAATCTTTGTAGGAATCCTACGCTTCCAGTAGGGGTAGAAGATCTTAGAAATGGTATCACCAAAAGTTGAGAGAATGATACACCTGTAGGCGTCTTTAACAATGATAGCTCCATGCTTCATAGGCCCATTCCAGATTATTTTGTCACCTCCCGCAGTATGACAGAAACCAGCAGTCTTGAAAGATACTAGGATAGCCTCCCACTCGGTAGCGTCATCCCCCGACAATCCCAATTGAACAGCATTTTTGAAAGACGGAGCTCCAAAAGACCACTCAGAAATAGTCTGATCTAGGTAAATATACCCCCGGTACGAGAGGCGATGTAAAAGTCGGGGGGAAATAGAACAGTCAGTGGGGAGTCCAGAAATCTCTTTGAAGGCGAGAGGAATCCTTCCACCATCCGAAAAACTCCAGGTGACACGATCACAAATAAATCGTAGGATATTTTTGAACCCGACCCATATTACAGAGACGTTAGATGGACAACTCAGCTCCTGGCAAATAAGCTGATGGAATATATCTCCGTCAATATACTTGCATCTCACAATAGTGCTCCATATATTATTACCATCAATAGCACGCCAAAAAGATTTAATTAGCAGTGCAATGTTGAAGATTCTAGTATTTAATACACCACAACCATCGAAATCTATAGGTATACAAATGACGTTCAATTGACAGAGATGATATTTCTTTTCCAGTTTAGCGCCTCCCCACAAAAATTGAGAAATGATCCTGTTAATCAGCTCCACAATCTTAGCAGGAAGATAGAAGAGGTGGCCCCATTAGACCATCAACTGTGATAATACCGCCTGGATAAGAATGAGTCGTCCCCCCATAGACAGCCATTTGTGAGTCCATCTGTATATACGATTTCTAAAGCGCTCAACTAACCACATCCAATCTCTGTTCATATAACCACAGGGTTTTAAATAACAGCCCAGATATTTGAATCCTTCAGAGAGCATTTGAGTATGAACCCCCAAGAACTCAGCTATGAATAGAATCTCCTGTAAATCCCCTTTGTCATATAGGAGAAATGATTTGTCTTTTTTAATTCCTAACCCTGTAGCAGATTCAAACATATGTTGTGGTTGATTTGTTAATGGAAGGAATAAGGGGTTCTGAAATTGGAGACATGGACACAGTTATTCACTTGTGCACATGCGTCGTAAATTCACTTCAAAACACCTCTGATAATGATTTTGAAATTATGAAAGATCTGTTCATATTGCATTTTCGTCGTGAAAATGCATACATCAAGAAAATGTGCTATACAAATGATTTGGTAGATGCTTTGTTTATGCAGAGGAATGGAGCTCTGATTTGGTCAAGAGGAGATTGTGATGTGTGTTTTTGAGCTTCCAGAGAATCTCATTGAAGCTCAGCCTCAAAGAATCTAATTCGTCAAGGTGCAGGGGGCTGGGATCCAGACCAGTTGATTGGGCCCTAGAAGATGAGGAGGGTTACCAAATTGGAGCATATGAGCAACAGAACCACCAGTGCTTTGGAGTGGATGCTCCTGTAGCCCTTGGGTTCTATTTATTTCTTAGCCTTGTGTTCGTGGGAATATAAGTGCACCAGGTCTGGAGAAAACTTTTGAGGTCGTGTTTCCTGGTCCAAAGAATTGATAACGCTGTCAACCAAGCGAAGAAATTGGAAAGTTATTATTGGTTGGGGTGAATAGTGTTTTCTCACCCCAAGCCTATAGAGAGAATTCCTTTTAGCTTAATTATTATCCATAGTGCAGGCAGGTTATATTATATGTTATTATCTGTCTCGCGAGCATTATAAAGCTTTTAGTTTTTTAATCAAACCAAATTTGATTAAAAAAATATGCATATTTTCCACATAAAAAATTATTATTTTTTTTAATATTTTAAAATTATTTTTCATACATTTGGTTGGCTATAATCTTATTCATCTTAATATGTAATGATACTAAGAGTACAAGGGTTACATCACTTTGCATAGTAACATTTATGATACGCTGACAAGTTAAGATGGACAAGCTGAGGCTGCAATGTACTCGCTCACATTCGGAAAATATTAACAAGAGCGTAGTCTAAAAACCACGCGTTTTCACCCAGAATCTGGCGATCATTTTTACAAAATCTGGCAAAGATTTGCCCAGAAACTTGTTTGCAGTTGTTAAATTTTGATATTTTGAGTGCCTTGAGGGTTTTTGATAGCGCTGAATCCATTTCCAGCATCAAAAATGGATTTTAAATACTCCAAACACATGATTTTTCGAATTTTGGTTAACCAGATTCCGGCAAATTTTTGCGGTCCAAGCGATTTCGCATGCTCGATAGACAACTCCTATTAACAAGTCATTAAGCCAATCATTGGCTTAGTGGTTGTCTCCATGGCTATGGTCATCCATCCATGTCATGTTATGCTTGGCTTATTCACTCCGGCGAAGACAAAAATAATTCCAAGAAGTCATGTCGTGTTAACTGCGATGGACGCAACAGAAGGGGAGGACATGGGAAGTTGGACGGGAAATTTGTTCCAGCACTGCGCAACCTAATACATTAACTCGTGAAACTGGATGTTACCTACGTCCCCGGTCACGTTCGTCACATCCATCGCAGTTAACACAGCATGGCTTCCCAGAATTCTTTTTGTCTTCATCGAAGTGAATAAGCCAAGCATAACATGACGTGAATGACCATGGTTATGAAGACAGCCACTAGATCAATGATTGGCTTAGTAACTTCTTGTTAATATTTACCCTCACATTCTCCCCTCTACAACTTTCCACCTGTTGTACTTTTACTACAGTAAATTGGTATCTACTTATTACTTGAAACTTCGACTCATTCCAAAAAAGCATCCTTTTTCATCTACAGTAAATTGGTATCTACTTATTACTTGAAACTTCGACTCATTCCAAAAAAGCATCCTTTTTCATCTCATAAATTAATTATTTACGAATTATTCTCATGATTCATGTACATGAAAAAATGAATCACATAATATCCCATTCATTTTTTTAATATTGAACACATCACGTTTCCCAACCACACAAACAACATATGCAAAGTAAAGAAGTCGTACCCTACCCTACCCCCACACAAATCCTATAGATAGCCTAAGGATTGAAATACATATGCATTTAGATTGAAATACATGTGCATTTATTCATTGACAACAAATGTGGACGGCATATACTCCAAAAGAAAATATAAATGTGCCCACAAAAATGGTACTCTTTCAATATTTTTAGTATTTATAAAACAACTCTGGATTATAATACATCAATATTATCGATTCTATTTCACTTTACATTTACATTTATTTTAAGTTTTATTTTAATATTTCAAAATTAAAATAATTATTTTAAAATATTTAATATTTTATTTAAAACATAGTTAGGCTGATAAGCCTTCAGGCCTTTCTTTTTGAATTAGGGACCTTCCATCTTCATCTACCCTTCTCCTCTCATGCTACATCTATGCAAAGACTTTTATGCTCACCCTCCTACTCTCCGCTTAACAATTGTGCACCACGCTCACCATATTTAAGCTAGAGTTCCAGTTCGGACAGTCGTTGGAGAAGATAAAACTAACATTTAGTGCCACCATATTTACGCCAGAGTTCCAGTTCGGACAGTCGTTGGAGAAGATAAAACTAGGATTTAGTGCCATGCCTGGATTGCAATGAATATTTATTTTCAGTATTTACTTCAATAATAGTGGGCTTGTGATTTTCACTGACCCAAGTAAGTATGGCCTGTTTAAAAAAACCATTTTTGCAGTGGATCATTTCTTTGAATAAATCAGCCAGATTGATTAATCTGGTTTAATCTTAATGATGATTATTACATTTTGTTTTATAATTTTTTTACAATTCTTTTACATTTTGGTGTGAAGGTTATGGACTTTGCAAATACTTATCAGTAAGCCAGATTATTTCAGAAAGATTGAAAGAAATTTATTACTTTGGACCAACTCACTACAATGATATCTATTTATTTTTCCAAAAAATAGTGTTTATTATCAAAATGGATTTGGGTTTATTTATTGTATTTTATTGTATAAATGAAATTTTATTTTGTTTAGGTGTTTATTTGTAAAATTTTAAAATTTTAAATAATCAAATCAAATCAAATCAAATAATTAATTTTATCTATATTCATTAAATTTCAAGATAAACAATTAACTTAATCATATTCATTAAATTTCAAAACACTATATAATTTCTAACTGAATTGAACCAAATTAACCCAATTAAATTTAGTTTTTCAATTAATCAGATTTATTTATTTATTTTCTTCATAAAAACATATTTTATATATATATATATATATAAAAGTTGAATCAAATTAACCCAATTAAATTTCATTTTTCAATTAACCAAATTTATTTTTTTTTATTTTTTTTTTAAATATATACTTATAATATATATATATATATATATATATATATATATATATTTCTAACTGAATTGAATTAAATTAACCCAATTAAATTTCATTTTTTCAATTAATAAAATTTATTTATTTATTTTCTTTATATATATAGCTTAACAACTATATAAAAAGTATATGTACTTCATTTAACCATAAGAACTTCTATTCACCGTTTAAAAATAAAAAAATCAAATACTACCACATTACTAGAAAATTCAATATTCAATTTAATTAAATAATTATTTTAATAATAGGACAGAACAGCACATGAAACCTACGATCTTTTGTTTGCAGTGACTATTATAACTGTAATTTAAACCTTACATGGTTAAACAAATATGACAGAACAAGACATGGAAGGCATCTCGTTAAGTGAAGAAGACAAGAGTTTTATGTTTTCTATTTTCTTTAATATCCTTTTTCTAAGTCTGGTTTAGGTTGATAGCAATTATTATGGTAGATATTTGCTTGTTAGGTAAGTTAACCAATATTGAAGTGTTAATTTAGTAACTAATTTATAATTTAAAAAAAAAAAAAAAAACAATTGTATAAATAATTGAACTACTAATTTAGTAACTAATTTGGAATCTAGGCTTTAAAAAAGCAATTGTACAACTACTAAACGGTTAATTTAGTAACTAATTTTGAATCTATGCTATAAAAAAAAGCAATGCTCTTATGTTATCTAATCTGGAATCTGTGCTTAGAAAAAATAAAAAATTGTCTGGTGTGTCTCATGGACTATGGCAGGTAGAATGAAGATCTTAAAAATAAAAATAAAAAGAGTTAAAGGAATTTTATGAGTAGTAAGAGTAATTTTTTTTTTATGTTTTATTAAATATCTGGTAATTAGTAAATATTTGGTGTACTACAGATATTGGGATATTAAATATTATTTTATGGATTTAAAATATTTAATAATTTATATTCAATTTTTAATTTGATAATGTGTATAATATTTAAATTGAGTTTTGTTTTAGAAAATCTCTCGGTATTCAGATTGTGTATTGAGTTTCGTCTGCGAAAATATCTAGATACAATATCTAGATACTCAGATTATGTAGATTACAAATTTCAGAGTTATTATTTCAAGAAAAATTTCATTAAATTTAAAATAAAATCAACTCGAAAATATCACTTAAAAATTTAAAAACAACTCATATGAGTTTTGTTTTAGAAAATCTCTCAGTATTCAGATTGTGTATTGAGTTTCGTCTGCGAAAATATCTAGATACTCATATTATGTAGATTACAAATCTCAGAGTTATTATTTAAAGAAAAATTTCATTAAATTTAAAACAAAATCAATTCGAAAATATCACTTAAAATTTTAAAAACAACTCATAGTTATTAGACTATGCATATAATAAAAAGTGATTAAAAGAATAAAATTAGATAAAAACATCTCATAATTATTAAACTATGTATATAATAAAAATTGAAAATATAAAATTGGATAGAAGGACTTGTTTTAACTTAACCTTGCCTGAGCTAAATCCCACTTGGACTGAAAAGTAATTCAGGATGGAATTGTTTTCGCTTTTAACATTGCTTGAGTTAATTCACTGCGAGCATTCGAAGTGAAAAGTAATTCACTCACAGCACTCCATGTAGAAATTATACAACATGCATGTATATCATGGATTCAATCTGATCTAACAATGTACTAAAGTTAAATACTGAATCGCTTCTACAAATCAAATGTGGAATTAAAAACACGATCGCCAATCACATGAAGCAAAGAAGAATCAATCAAGCCACAACACAGATAATTTCCTGGGGAAAGCTTGTTGCTCAAAACCCCACTATCTTCTATTGTATATTCAGCATGGAATCATGAAACAATTACATACAACTCTTCTCACAAGAGCCCTCTTGTACTCAGCTAATTGTCTCACACTGTCACACATAAAAATCACCAGTACTTAGCCAATTTACTGCCTCCAGACAGCCTGCCTTGCTTGCGCAATCCCTAAAGAATAGGAAATTTGGCCCAAGTATCATGGGCACTCCAATGGGTTTTTGGTTGCATGGGTGCAACCCAATAATCCTAGAACTGATAGACAACTTTCCTTTCACCTAGATCTTCACTGGGTCTCTACTCGATCTGACATGATTGCAGCTAATAATAGTAAATCCTCAGTTCCATGTTTCACCTAATCTCTCACTAGTGCATCTAACAGTTACAACTAGCACAACTAAGTTTAACTCATTTAACTGAGTTAAACTGATTACAACCTGCATTAACTAATGCACCACTGCACTTCGAACTCTACTACAACTAGAATTACTCTGCATGCCTCACCAACTACCTCTAACTCGAAATTCATGAGCTAACTGAGTTTATCACACTCAGTTAACTATTACAAGTTATTTTGAGACTAGATTACATTTTATTGTCCATCTTAATTAAGGGATAACTAAAATAGACATGCACCAAATTTATCCCTATGGGCCCCACCCTAATGTAGGTGCTTAATGCACTAGGGATGGGTGCTAAAATTTTCTTGTTGAATTTCAACACTCCTCAACAAGAAAGGGGTTATCCTTCACAACGATCCTACCTCAATGGTATTCGAATTTGATCCTGGTGAGCCCCTTCATCAAAATATCTGCATCCTGATCTTCCGTGGGAATGTACTGAAGCAACATTATTCTTCTATGCACACAATCTCTGAGATAATGGTACCAGATATCTATGTGCTTGGACCTATCATGAAACACAGGATTAATCGAGAGTTAAATGCAACTCTTATTATCGCAATGTATCATTGTCGAATCCATTTGAGAACCAAACAAACCAACCAAGATCTTTCTCATCCAGATAGCCTCACATGCAGCTTGACTTGCTTCCATTTAGTCTTCTTCCGCTAAACTGAGTGCCACAGATCGATGTTTCCTACTCTACTAGGAAATTGTTGTCCATCCTATGTTGAAGATCCCTCCTGATGTGCTCTTTCTGTCTGATGGCATGCCCGCCCAATCTACATTCGTGAAGCCTTGAAGCTTCACTCCCTCTGTCCGTCTGTACCATATACCATACTCTGATGTGCCCCTTAGGTATCTCAAGACATGCTTCCCCTCCTTCCAAAAGAGCTTGGTAGGTTTAACCATAGCTTGACTCAGCTAGTTAACTGCGTAGCAAATGTCTAGTCTGGTGTTCACTAGATACATCAATGAGCCAACTAACTTCTTGTACACAGTAGCATCTACTACCTCTCCAGAAGTAGCATCCTCTTTCCTCCAATTTCCTCGAAGAGGAGTATCCATGGGTTTGCAGCTCTCCATGTGAAACTTGCCCAATATCTCTTTGGTGTACTTTCCTTGAGAAACAAAAATTTCACCATCCCGCTGCCATATTTCCAAGCCAAGGAAAAAATGAAGGAGTCCCATGTCCTTCATTTCGAACTCCCTTGCAAGATCCTCCTTGCATGAGTCTATCAACTGCTCATCACCAGTGAAAATTAAATCATCAACATAAAGAATAATAATCAATAGCTTACCCTCAACCACAATCTGGTACAGGTTTGCATCTGCTTCACTTTTGGTGAAGCCCAATCTGGGGAAATAGTTGTTTATCCAAGTACTAAGCACGAGGTGCTTGCTTCAGCCCATACAGTGCTCTCTTGAGTCGAAACACATGAGACACACTGTTGAAGATCTCGAAACCTTCAGGTTTCTCTATGTACACTTTTTCCTCAATGATCCTATTGAGAAACGCAGTTTTCACATCCATTTGATGAATGCGCCAGCCCATCTGCGCTGAGAGTGCAAGGATGGATCTAATGGAAGAGTACCTTGCAACAAATGCAAAAGTATCATCACAATCGATTCCCTCGATCTGTGAGAATCCCCCGGCCACAAATCTGGCCTTTTATTTCTCCACACTCCCATCAGCAGCTTGCTTTAACTTGCAGATCCATCTCGATCCAACCACTGATTTGTCGACTGGTCTTGGGACAATCTCCCATGCACTGTTCTTAACAATGGAGTCATACTCCTCCACCATTGAATAAACCCAAGTTGGTTGTTGCACTGCTTCCTGAAAAGGAAGATGGTTCATTCACAATACATTTTCTCATAAGAGCCATGTATCCAGTAAACCTGTCTGGAGACTGTCTCTGTCTGCGCTGTGAAGTAGGGGCTCCTACATTATTTGCAGCATCAAGTCTCAATTTATCAGCTTCCGTGGTGCACCTTCTACCATTTCTAATGGATGGCTCTGCATGAGTGTTTTCCGCCACTCCATGATCCTCCTCATGTGGCTGCTCCACATCTTGTGGTGCATCCTTGGGAACCAATAGTTCTTCCTCTGCATGCAAGTCCAGCTCCCTCTCAAGGGACAACAGCATGGCTTTCTCCTCATCAAATTTTATATCTCGTTGCACAACAGTCATTCTGTTGTTTGGAAAATACACTCGATAGTTGTGGGGTGTTTCAGTGTACCCCACAAAAATCTCGATCTCAACTATCGGTTCTAGATTCTTCCTGGCGTCCTTGGTCACATGCATATAAACAGATGAGCCAAAAATATTAAAGTGTGAAACATCAGGTTTCTTACCAGTCAAAGTCTCTTCAGGTGCACTCATTCCAAGTATCCTATGAGGATAACGGTTCTGCACAAATACCGCAATTTTGCATGCTTCCACCCATAGATGCATTGGTAGGCCTTGATCATGCAACATCGCTCTCGCTACACCCACAATCGTTTTGTTCTTTCTTTAAGCGACCCCATTTTGTTGTGGGTTATGAGGCGCTATCAATTCTCTTCGAATTCCTTCTTTTCTGCATAAGTTCTTGAATTCGTTAAAGATGTATTCTCCACCATTATCACTCCTAAGAGCCTTCACTTACTTCCCCGGCTCTTTCTCCACCAGTGCCTTAAACTCAAGAAACTTAGGGAATGTCTGATCTTTCTTCTGCATGAAGAAGATCCAGCACTTACGAGAAAAGTCATCAACAAATATCACATAGTACTTATGTTTTGTTGTCGAAGCAACATAGAATGGTACACACACGTCTGTGTGAATTCTCTTAAGGATCCCCGAAGCTTGGTTCTCCTTCTCATGAAAGGTGGCCTTTACATATTTTCTCATAGTATATCCCTTGCATGTGTCTGACTGCGCAAGTGTACCCCTGGGAAGACCAATAGAAATATGCTACATGACTTTCAAGGCTCCATGGTGAAGATGGCCCAATCTCCTGTGCCATAATTCGCCCTCTTCCCGGGTCACCATTTTGTCCACCTTGCCCATCAATGTTGCACAGCCATATACATCCAACTTGTAGAGATTCTTAACTCGAATCCCTATCTTCTTGGCTTGTCCTGTTGTTTTGTGTCGTAGGAAAGCTTTTCCTTCACTAAAAACAACATCATAGCCTCTATCCTCCAACATTGCAACTAAGACTAAATTTTTCTTCAAACCTGATACATGAATTACATATTTTAATTGAAAGGGTTTACCTGACTGCCTCTAGAAGGTAATGGTACCAATCTCGGTAGCATTGTACCGCCTGTCATCACCCATTTCAATATGCATCTGGAGATCCTTCTCCTCCAAGCTACTGAAAAGTTCCTTGTCTCTCGTCATGTGAAAGGAAGCGCCACTATCAAAATACCACACATATTCCAATGCACTTGACACCATGCATGTGATCAATGAGAATTCAAGCTCAATTTGTGAGGCCAAAGCCTCACCAGCTGCAGATCCTCCAACTTTCTTGTTCTTCTTCTTTTGTGGACAGTTAGTAGCATAATTCCCATGCTCGTGACAGTTAAAACACTTCACCCTGGACATATATCGCATCTTTCCATCTTTGGACTTGGATTTGGAATGGAATTTCTTCCCCTTCCCTTTCTTTGCCTTGGCAGCCAAAGCACAATCTTCTTCATCTTCATTCTTAGGTGAAGATCCATCTCTGGTGTTTCGTCTAAAGTCCTCCTGCACTAAATCCAACCACAGTCGTTCCTAATCTTACAGCTTTTCCCTTCCATTGACAGAGTCTTGATAATTGTGTCAACTCTTGGGAAGTCCTAAGAGAGCGTGGCTCACCAAATCATCATCAGCGACAGTTATACCAACGCTCCCTATTTCATCCCGACATTGGACAAACTTTGTTAGATATTTTGGTATGGAGTCGCCTTTCTCCATCCTAATCTTCTTGAGTTTATCTTTGAGCGCCAATTTCCTATGGTCATTGCTGCTCTGAAATAGATCCGTCAAAGCCTTCCACATTGCATATGGTGTGGCTTTCCCACAGAGGCTTGAGAAAATGTGGTCTTGTACTCCCTCCAATAGGATCCTCCTTTCCTTTGCCACTTTCTTTTTTCATGCATCAAGATTTCGAGTATTGCCTCCATCTTGTCCTTCCAAGAAATATAGTTTGAGCTGCCCTCAATTGCATACTCCAACCTCAAGCCATTGAAAGCCATTTCGATCTTGAATAAGTTGTAGCACCAAGAAAGTCTTTCTGCAAATTCGAATTCTATCTAGTCACAAACTCAGCTCCTCCTTCACAATTTTGATTTCCTGTGCTCTGATACCATGTAGAAATTATACAACATGCATGTATTGCATGGATTCAATCTGATCTAACAATGTACTAAAGTTAAATACTGAATCACTTCTACAAATCAAATGCGTAATTAAAAACACAATCATCAATCGCATGAAGCAAAGAAGAATCAATCAAGTCACAACACAGATAATTTCCTGGGGAAAGCTTGCTACTCAAAACCCCACTATCTTCTATTGTATATTCAGCATGGAATCATGAAACAATTACATACAACTCTTCTCACAAGAGCCCTCATGTACTCATCTAATTGTCTCATACTGTCACGCATAAATATGACCAATACTTAGCCAATTTACTGCCTCCAGACAGCCTACCTTGCTTGCGCAATCCCTGACGAATGAAATCCCTAAAAAATAGGAATTTTGGCCTTCCTTGACTGCACAAGTATCATGGGTACTCCAATGGGTGTTTGGTTGCATGGGTGCAACCCAATAATCCTACAACTAATAGTCAACTTCCCTTTCACCTAGATCTCCACTGGGTCTCCACTGGATCTGACATGCATGTAGCTAATAATAGTAAATCCTCAGTTGCATGTAAGATCATTGATTGTGAATTAACTAATATTTAATTCACTTGATCTCTCACTAGTGTATCTAACAGTTACAACTAGCACAACTAAGTTTAACCCACTTAACTAATTTAAACCGATTACAACATGCATTAACTAATGCACCACTGCACTTCAAACTCTATTACAACTAGAATTACTCTGCATGCCTCACCAACTACCTCTAACTCGAAATTCATGAGCTAATTGAGTTTATCACACTCAGTTAATTGTTACAAGTTATTTTGAGACTAGATTACATTTTATTGTCCATCTTAATTAAAGGATAGCTAAAATAGACATGCACCAAATTTAGCGTTGTGGGCCCACCCTAGTGTAGGTGCTTAATGCACTAGGCATGGGTGCTGAAATTTTCTTGTTGAATTTCAACACAGCACATCAAATTTTTTATCTTTAAATCCCTTACTACATTCAATCTCTCAATTCTCTAGGATTGATGTTTGTCTTTGAATCCCTTATTGTAATCAATCTCTAAATATGACACTTGATAACTATATTTTATTAAATATTTAAATTAATTTATGGTTTCTAAGGGTTTTGATTTTGAATTAATATAATTTGTGATTAATTAGATGGTGTGTTAATCTAATTTTTTAAATTAATATAAGTTGTGATTAACTAGATAATGTGTTAAAGTGGTTAACATTAAAAATACAAATATTACATCGTTTTCATATTTTATACTTTTAGTTGTTGTCTATAAGTGAGATTTTTTGAAAAGTTTTTTGGTTTATTTTTCTACCTAATTTGTCTAGAATCTAGAAAAGATTTATTGAAATCGCAAGTTTGATTGATGAATTTTTGAGTGTTGATTCTATATATGCGCTCACAAATCAAGATTTTAACACAATTGTTTTTCCTAGATTCCGTCCATATATCAATTACAATATGTAATATTCAATTACAATTAATTAATGTTTCGATATGTTTCAACCGATGAAGAATTTATAACTTTATCTTTTTAAAATAAATCTAATATAATTTTAAAAATCAATTATAATTATTGAAAAATGTTCATGAAAAATGATTTTATACTTCATGTTATGTGAGGGATAAATAAGACATTATTATTGTTGTTGGTTAGGATTGGATTCTTCACCACCACAATATAGAATTATAAATAACAAAACACCTCAATTTACCAATCAATATTTTTATTTTTATTTAATTATATTAAAAAAAAAACTAGAAAGACCCTAAATCTTAAATCTTATGATCAGAAGTCTCACTTATTAGATTATGGTTCGACCAAGCTTTATCACTTACTTATATTAAAAGCACCAGATGGATGGGGTCGATTACCCAAGGACTTTTTCGGATAATCGCGATAGGATTGCCATTAGCAGAGATCGTGGAACTGCCCCGGATAGATTCTCAGCAGCCCCAGAACATAGAGACGTAGTTGGATGGATGGATGGACATCTTGAGTCGCATGCTCATCAAATTTGGTGCTCTTCGATCCCCAATTTCTACGGAGAACTAAGGGCGAGATACAATCATTTTTTTTACCCAAGTGGTTTTTCTTCTTCCCGTTCTTGTTTCTCACTCTTTCCCGGGTAGTACCCAATTATTATGTAGCACTTATTCCATTTAAATTTCATAATTCTTGATATGTTGTGGTTTTCACTCATAAGCAAGGTTGACTATGACTTATTTTGTGCTCAAACAAAGGGTATTTTCTATGAAAATCTCCTCGTATGCCTTGATCTAAAGGGACCTATTAAGCACATCTTTAAAAAATGGCATTCTAGAATGACAATTTTAATTTTAATGTGAGCTTTGAAAGGAAAAAATTATGTCTAAGCAAAGTTTATTTTCAATGATATTTTCATTTAGAATGTAGTAGGTTTTATTAATGGTTTTCATGGTATTATTAGGGATGCAAATGTTCAATGTACATGCAAATATGGCCATCCTACTTGTGTAAGGATATGGAAGTTAATAAACATACACATAATAACATTAGTTGACATCAACGTTGACATTTATGTAAAATATGAGTTTGGAATCAAGGTTGGTTAAAATTATTATTTTTGAACATTATAGATATTCATCAAAGTCCCAAATTGACCAACCTTTATTTTACATTATTGATGTGAATATAATCATTTATTGAGCTAAACATATATATTTGTGTGTGTATTTATATATTTTATTGATACATAGTTGTAGAATATGAAGCTAAAAGTTAATATGTGCATATTCAAGCTAATCAAAGTGAACTATTTAATATTGGTATCTCGATGCAAATTATTTTGTGACTATCATTGTTGATAGTTAATAATTATTATTATGGAAACTTTGAAATTTGTATTCAAATCTTTGGTGATAGTTATTGATTGTCACAACAATAACTATAAGAGACTTCTAAGGGTGGCCTACCTTAAGCTATAGTTATTTCAACTTTGAAATATAAGGCCAAGGCAATGGATATAATCATCATCTTTGATAGTGGAATCAAATATGCACATCGCTTCTTGTTCTTGTCTTTAATAGTAGTGTTGGAGATGCACATGATTTCCCATCTTTAAATAGAATAAAAAACCAGTATGGAAATGATTACCAATCATAAAACAATATTGCAATGGTTCACATCAATTGTTATAATATTTTTTCATTGTTCATGAAATAATTTCATATCGTGTATGTCTCTGAGCTCTGAGTCTACTCCATGCATGCACCCCCCTATAACTCTCCATGGCCTCCCTTGGCAACAAGGAGGGGTTTTTCCCTCCCTTCCCTCCTCTGCCTTCGCATCCACAACCATAAATAATATCTTTTGCTTCCCTTGATAACTGCCCAAATGAAGTTTGCAAATCTATGCCTACCGAAATTCATTAAACATCTAGAGGAGATCCCTAGAGTGATAGTACATGCAACCCAATCCAAAAGCATGGCACTCAAATTGGAAGATCAGGGCCTTATTGGACAATTTATGGGCATTTTTCCTTCTCCCAAGACATTAGATAGTTGGGTGGATAAAAAATAGTGCCCCTGATCAAAGGTAAGTCATAAATTTATTTATGTGGCAACAAATTCTTTGCCTTCCTTTTTGAAGAAAAAAATGAAAGTGATTTAATCTTACAAAGCGGGTTGTACTTCATGGGAGCCCAAATCCATTATCTAAATAATTGGCATCCTGATTTCAATCCTCAGAATGGCACCCCCTTTGTAGTCCATGTTTAGGTTAAACTTCATCATCTTCCCCTTCATTGTTGGAATGATGAAACCTTGAAAAACATAGGCAATGCCCTTGGCAAGTATATATACAAAGTAGAACCCAAAGGGGAAATTTTTGAACGTACAAGGAATTGTGTGGAAATTGATTAAGAAAAGGACCTCCAATAAGTTGTTCAGTTAAACTTGGATAATTAGAGTTTCATTCAAGAAGTTGACTACGATCAGATCCCACTCAAGTGTAAATATTTCCACAAATATGGACATTTTGCAAAAAATTAAAACCTAAACAAGCCCCATAAGAAACTAATATGGATCAAGGAGCTCAATAGCAACAACCAAGAAGGATTAAAACCAAAAATCACCCCCTTCTACCCCTCCTGCTCCTTCCTTGTTGATCCCCTCCTCCTCCCAAGCTCCTTCTATATCCTTCCCCCCATCTAATCCCAATTAATTTGAACTTTTATCCAAGCTTCCTCTCGAAACTGACCCTATATATCCCTTTGTCTCAATGCCTATGCTTGAAGAAGCTCCCTTAGTCCCAGAACCCCCCCCCCCCCCACTATTTTTGAAATTGTAGGTTATCCCTCTAGTCACTAGATATTCATGCTTGCCTAAGTCTGGAATCAAAATAGCTCTATTCGAATAAGAACCCACAGAGCAATCGAAGGATGAAAATGCAAAAGAATTAGCAAACAAGGAAATCAAGAAGGAAACCAAATAAGGAAAATGAGAAGAACAATAAGACAAAGGTGATGGTATTCAACACACTATTGAAGGGCGTTATAACAGAATTACAAGAAGCACTAAAGGAATAGGATGATCAACTCCCCCCACATGAGAAGTTTCGCTCTCTTCATTTAAATAATGATGAAAGCAATCTCCAACAACTACAAAGGCTTAGGGAGTGAATACAAATGGAAATCTCTAAGAAATCTAATAAAATATAAAATTGCTAAAATATGCATGTTCCAAGAGACAAAATTAGAGGATTATTCCTCTTTACATAAATTCAAAATCATATGGAAGAACTGCATGGTTAAAATAGTAAGTTTGCGCGGAGCTTTGGGGGGACTATGCACCATCTGGTTTTCATAACACTTTCATTTACTACAATCCCACAATGCAACACAATGGGTCGCTATGAGTCTTTTACATCTTCAGATGAGTAAGGTATTGAATTTATCCACATTTATGTGCCCAGTTATTACCCTAATAAAATATAATGTTGGTCATCCCTCAATGTTATATAAGGATCAAGTTGGAACAAGAATTGTATTCTAGCAATTTATTTCAATACTACCTTACACGATTCGGAAAATAAAGGGGATTATGTTGTGAGAGAAGCATTCCAAGGACAAATGGAAGATTTAATATTAGCATTGGATTTAATTGAGATGAAACCGATGAACCTCATATGGTGGTGAAATTTGAGAAAGTGTAAGAGATCCAGCTCTTATCACCTCCTCATATTCATGAGACTGAATGTTTATTTTAAGTTTTTGGTTTCATAGTACTCATGTAGACACTTTAGTGATGTTATATGTGTCAATATTGTTTAAATTTTGGGCTAATTACTCTATTGGTAAGTGGTCAAATATATATGGTTTCCCATTAGGAATATTGAGACCACCTACCTAGTGACATTATTGATGATGAAGTATTTTGGGTGTATGTGCTTTCATGATATTTTGAGGTGATACAATATTTAACTTACCAAAAAAAAGGTATCAACCCAATTAAAGGAAAATATACCTAGTCTAACAAGAGTCCAGGATTTGGTCATATAATGGCTCGATTAGATAGGTTCCTAATCAAGTGTGATATTTTGGAGGAAGAAATAAACTATTTTTCTCAAATTCTTCCATGCGAAAGCTCAAATCACAATCTCGTCGTTTTTCCCTATTCAAAATATTAGGCCTATTCCTTTCAAGGACGACCCATTATAGGCATAGGAACCAAACTTCGTTGAAATTGTGACTAGGGCTTGGCAAATTTGGATAGATGGTTCCTAGTTCTTTATTTGGGAACAAAAAATAAAGAAAGTGAAACAATCCCTAAAAACTTGGGCTAGCCTAAAGAAATAAAATGTAACCTCAAATATTGTATGTCAAAGATGAATCTAGAGGAAATCTAGGATAAAATTGATAAAAGTCAGTGGAGTGTAGACTTCATGATGGAAGAAAAAAGTGCCTTACAAAATATCTAGCTAGAGCTCGTGAAGCAGGAGGCTCATAATACAAAATTCCTCAATAAGAAGGAAAGGCCTAGAATATGAAAAATAATGTTAAAAATATAAATGTTGAAGACATGGAAAAGTTGGACTCATTCCCCATAATTAAAGAGGTTGCCATCAAATATTTTGATTCTCTCTATCAAGAATCAAGGGAGATAAATTAATAATATTTTCCTCCTCGCTAAACACATCCTAGCCCAAGTATTCAATCAAGAGAATGAATTTCTTACAAGCCCAATCTCAGAGTTGGAGATCTAGGAGACACATTCTTTTATGTATTTTGAAAAATCACAAGGCCCAAATGGATTCTCATCTCATTTATATAAGGTATGTTAGCACATCATCAAGGCTAACCTAGTGCACATTGTGTCATTTACTCTTAAATATAAAAAGGTGGGGAGAGGAGTAAGCTCCACCTTCCTAACCCTCTTTCCAAAAGAGGTGAACCCTTCTACTTTTGGGAGGTTCATATTGAGCTTTATTTGTAATGTTTCCTACAATATTATCTCCAATACTTTGTCTAGACGATGAAAAATTAAAATGCCAAAAATTATATCAGAAACCAATGAGAATTTGTCCAAAGACGCTAAATTGTGGGAAACATTGTTTTGGTTTTGGAGGAAATTCACTTAAGTAGAATAAATGGAGATAAAGGTATGATAATAAATATAAACATGGCCAAAGCCTTTGATAGGATTCATCATAATTCCTTTTTGAGATAATGCATATATTTGGCTTCAATAAAAGGCTTATCTCATGGATCACAACATGTATTAGCTCTCCATGAATCTCCCCCCTCATTAATGGAAAATTTGTTGGTTTTTCCAAGGCCTCTAGAGGTTTAAGAGAAAAAAAATCGCCTCTCCCCACTACTTTATATAACAATAGCTAAAGCATTAAACAAGAAACTGGAATTTGAAAGAAGGATCAAGAATCTCCTTGACATCTCCTTTGGACGTTGCATCAAAGTAGTCAATCACACCCAATTTTCTAGTGATACTTTATTGGTCAAAGGGGCCCCCACCACAGCAGCCACAAGGTTCAACAACTCATTGGATCTCGTCATGCATGCATCTGGGGGTCTAATAAATAAACAAACAAAATTATAATTACATGGAACATTAAGGGGCCAAGGAGAGAAGCTATCAAAATAATATTGTTGATGCATCTTCAGGAAGAGAAGGAAACCTTCAAATAACTTAGAATCCTCCTTATTACAACCCCTCCCTACTCCTTTTCTTGGCTTTGAAAAATCTGTAGCCTCAGGTGCACATTGGCTCAATATTGTTGCAAGACTAGTGTTGTCAAAAGCGGTTTTTCCTGCTATTTCTAATCTATAGGTTCTCTATTTCCCTTGCACCTATGGGAGTTTGAAATGAAATTTCCAAATAGCTCCATAAATTTCTTTAAAAATGGGAGAAAACAAACAACAAAATATTTCATCTAGTAAATTGGGCCACAATGAAATCCCCTCTTAAGTAGGTAAAATATCCCTCATTGGTGAATTTAACTAAGAGAGGAATTTTCTTTGGAAATTCATCACTGGATAAAATCACTAGTGGAAGCAAGTACTACCATTAAAATACATGAATGGATCAATACACCTCAATCTATATCATCTCTCTTAGGGAATAAGATATTCTTATATTTGGAAATTGATTATGGCAACCGCTACTCTGATAAACTAGAGGATTTATTGGATCCAAGGAAATGGCAAGAAAAAAAACTTTTGGTTGGATAAAATAAATAGTTATGCCCCTCTAACAAAGTGTTCATCTCTATCAAGGCTTCACTATTGGGCTTCCAGATCATATAAATTATCATTGTTTGATAATTCTATCTGGACCGACAATGGCATCTAGACTCATTGGAACTTTGACATCATACCTCCCCATTTGTCCCACCTAAAATTAGCTCCAATGGCTACCCTGGCAGGTTGTGCCCAAAAATCCGTCTTGAAGCCTGACTCTCTATAGCATACCCCCTACTATCCCTAGCATGTACTAAGGGCAGAAGGAGGCAGTTACTTTGATGACCCGACCTCCAACATCTATTAATGGAGATGGGGTCTCAATTTTTTTATCTTTTTCAACTACCTCAAAACTTTAAATGGATAGGATTCATGTGTTTGTTTCATCGATACGTTTCCAACGATATAAAATTTTCTCCAATTCGATTCCCAAATTAAAAAATTTGGCCATTTAAAAAACATTGGCCTATTAGATAGTGCCACGTCACTTTCGCTTCCCACGTGACACATGCATGAGCCCAACAAGGGCATCCATGTCATAGTCCACCTGAAATTTACCGACATATTCATGTCCAGAGTCACATATGCTAGCTTCCAACTCGTTCAATATTGGTGTCACACAATACCTTTCCACGGTCCACAAGGCCTAACATATAATATATTTATATAATATATATGATGTATGTGGACTCGAGACCCTCTATGGCCACATCACTTGGGAATAGAATCCTGACAGGGTTGCACCCAGCCGCAATGGAACTCGTCGGGGTAGAGGCGTCAGGGTTATGTGGACCCTCCATGGACCCTCCTCCATGTGTTGACTAGTTTCTTGTCATTGTCGCATGCTAGGGCTCCGCCCTACCACATCATTCGGGCCTTTTCTCTTCTTGATGCATTCAAACTATAGGGGTGACATGGCCTTCATCCAAAATCTCTGGTGTGGCATGGAACGCTAATTAGGCTCCTCCTTGCTCTGACATGACTTAAATTCTAGCCCACGATGCCACGTTCTCCCAGGACTTGTGTACCGAGCACCACAGGATACCTCTGGGGAATAAACATTGAGGTGACATCATCCATCTCTACCGTCAGGGTGATGTGTCCATCCCCAGGTCACCACATCGCAATAAAATCAACCTTCACACGACTTATCGAGTGTTTCCACGTCGCTCCTGGAAAAGACACTTGCAAAGATAACTATAGGTCCCACCAGACCCACCGCTCCTTGATTAATGCATATATCATGTTATAAAATATATGGGGTCCTCCGTTAGTTACACAAAATGGCATTCAACTAGCCCCAATGTGCCATGTTGTCCTCATGGCATATCACCATGCCTCCACTTGAAATATTCGGGAATATACTTCTGGGGTTACATGGATGGTAGGGATCATCTTGTGGCATCCAACAACACAAATCTCTTCCTCTTCCGCACTTGGGCATGGTGCCTAATCACATAGCATATGAAACTCAAGCTTCCTGGCTCCTTCTAGCTCGGAACTTCTAACCCCCAGCACATGCATATGTGTATGTTTGGGGATTTTGTTGTCCTCGATGCTTGGTTACGACACCATTCATATGCACGATACGCTACCTCTACTGAGCTTATTTGATCTTTGGCCCAATCCATCCTTATACACATATGTATATTACGCTATCCTTCCTGAGCTTTGATAGGGCTTGGATCAACCTGTTCGATGCAAACATATACTTATATTAGTATATCATATATAACATACTTTCAATTATCTCTTCTAGACTTATAAAGGCTGTGTGTGTGTGTGTGTGAAAAAAGTGATATCCCTTCTAAGCTTTATGTAGGCACTCAACCCGTAGCTTGCTAAAACATGTATGTATAATATATACATATATATAAATGAATGTTATCCCTCCTAAACTAAATAAGCCTCGACCTAGCCTGGAATTACATATTCATGTGTTTGTGTAAACCAAATTTATTCCTCCTGCACTTTACAATTTATAAACCAAGGCTTACTAGCCACATCATTTTCATATTGTCATCCAATTAATTAATAGAGGTTGTATATATCTCCTTACTCAATCCATTTAGACCAAATTTTAGGCTCATAATAGATACAAATATAAACGCATTCCTAAGAAAATATTTTGGGAGCACTTCTATACAATAAATCACATTCATTATTGTTAACAGTAGCATTTTATCGACCTAGTGGCCATATATTCAAAAATTTCAATGCAAGTAATTAATCATTAACATAGATTACCCATCTATTCATGCTCGGGCAACTTAGGTTAATTTTTAAGCTCAGATGTATCCACAAGAAATGTTCCATTCCTTAAAATATTTACACAAGATATTAATATTCCTCATTCATGCAAGAAACAACACTCCTCAAAATTATCATGACATTGTTTCGACATAATAAATAGAGAGATGATAATCACATTCACAAAGACATGAGGGAATACTTATATTGTAAAGATATATGATAATTGAGATTGGGACTGCAACTCTCCAACCAACCTTAGATATGATACAATCACATTCACTTGTAGCTATCACCCTCAAGCCAGATTCCAGTGCTTGAGGTGGAGTGTTTTTAAGAGGGAATTTAATCAATATTAACAACTAAAACGGGATGTCACAAGGCCAGACTGCCTTCACCCACCAATTACACAAGATTCCACTTAGCCTTCCATACTTTATAGACATGATTAACACCCATGTCAGGATACCACAGTACAGAGAGTCTTAGCTTATATTTAGGAGAAGTGAGTCCACTTTAAGGGAAGTTTCATCAGCTAGATAAACTACTTTTGGTTGGAAAAAATAAATAGTTATGCCCCTCTGGAAAAGTCTTTGTCTCTATCGAGGCTTCACTATTGGGCTTCCAGATCGCAAAAATTATCATTATTAGATAATTCTATTTGGGCCAACAATGGCATCTGGACTGATTGGAACTTGGACATCATACCTCTCCATGTGGCCCACCTGAAATTAGCTCTAGTGGCTACCCTATCAGGTTGTCCCAAAAAATCCATCTTGGAGCATGACTCTATGTAACATACCCCATACTATCCTTATCCCCTACTAAGAGTAGAAGGAGGTACTTACTTTGATGGCCCGACCTCCAAAGTCCAATTATGAAAATGGGGTCTAAATTTTCAATCTTTTTCAACTACATCAGAACTTAAAATGGATAGCATTGTTGTGTTTGTTTCATCGATACCTTTCCAACGATATAAAATTTACTCCAATTCGACCCCCGGATCAAAATATATGGTTGTTTAAAAAATATTGGCCTATTATATAGTGCTATGTCACTTTCACCTGCCACTTGACACCTACATGCCCCCCACGTGGACATCCATATCAGAGACCACCTAGAAGCTACCGACATGTTCATGTCCAAAGTCACATATTCCAGCTGCCAACTCGTTCATGAATGGTGTCACGCAATACCTTTCCATGGTCCACAAAGCCTAATATATAATATATACAATGTGTGTAGATGTGGGCCCCTCTATTTCCACATCACCTCAGGAATATAATCCTGGCAGGATTGCACCCAACCCCAATGGAATTCGTCGGGGTAGAGGCGTTGAAGTTATGTGGACACTCCCTGGACCCCTCCTCCACGTGTCGACTATTTTCTTGTCGTTTCCGCATACTCAGGCTCCACCCTACCACATCGTCCTAGTCTTTCCTCTTCACGATGCATTCAAACTGTCAGGGTGACCTAGCCTTCGTTCAAAATATTTGGGGTGGTGTGGAAAGGTGATGAGGCTCCTCCTTGCTCTAACATGACTTAAATGCTAGCCCACCATGCCACGTCCTCCCAGGACTTTTGTACCCAGCACGACATGATACCACTAGGGAATAAACATCGGGGTGACATGTCCTTCCTGAGGTCACCACGTGGCACTAACATTAACCTTCACATTACTTATCAAGTGTTTCCACGTCAGTCTTCGCAATGACACCTACAAAGCTAGCCATGGGTCCCACCAAACCCTTCACTACTTGATTAACACGTATATCATGTTATAAAATATATGGGGTCCTTTGTCGATTACATTGAATTCCATTCAACCAACCCAAATACACCACGTTGTCCTCATGGGATATGACCATGCCTCCACTTGAAATCTATAGGAAAATACTTTCATGGTTATGTGGATAGTATGGATCGTCATGTGGTGTCCAATGACACATATTTCATCCTCTTCCACACTTGTGCATGGCACCTGATCACATGGCATATGAAACACGAGCCTCCTGGATCCTCTGGGCCTAAAACTTCCAGCCCCCATCACATGTATATGTGTATGTTTGGCGATTTCTCTGCCCTCGACGCTTGGTTACGACACCATTCATATGTGTGAAAACACTGCCTCTACTAAGTTTATTTGAGCTTTGGCAAAATCTGACCTTATAAACATAGATGTATATTACATTATCCTTCCTGAGCTTTGATAGGGCTTAGCTCAGCCTATTTAATGCAAACATATACTTATATAAGTATAACATATATACCATACTTTAATTTATCTCTCCTGAGCTTATAAAAGCTTCGACCCATCCCTTACTCGACCCATCCCTCTCTCTCTATATAAGCATTCGTGTTCGTGTTCTGAGCTTCATGTAAACATTTGGCTCGTAGCCTGCTAAAACACATGTATGTAAAATATATACATATATATAAACGAATTTTATCCCTCCTAAGCTTAAATACGCCTCAGCCTGGCTTGGAATTACATATTTACGTGTTTGTATAAAGTAGATTTATTCCTCCTGAACTTCACACTTTATAAACCAAGGCTTACTAGCCACATCATTTCCATACAATCATTCAATTAATTAACATAGGTTGTTTATCTCTCCATACACAATCCATTTAGACCAAATTGCAGGCTTAGAATGGATACAGATATAAACCCATTCCTAAGAAAATACTCAGGAAGCACTTCTATACATGAAATCAAATTCCTTGTTGTTAACAGGAGCAGTTTATCAGCATAGTGGCTAGTTATTCAAACATTTCAATGCAAGTAAATAATCATTAACATAGATTACCCATCTCTTCATGCTCAGACAACTTAGGTTAATTTTCAAGCTCATAAATATCCATAGGAAATGAACCATTCCTTAAAATATTTACATGAGATATTTATATTCCTCATTCAATCAAGAAAAGACACTCCTCAACATTATCATGACATTGTTTCCGCACAATAAATAAATACATGATAATCACATGCACGAAGGAATGCTTATCTTATAAATATATCTTACAACTGAGATTGGTACTGGAACTCTCCAGCCAACCTTAAACAGTCTACAACCACATTTACTTGTAATCGTCACCCTCGAGCCAAATTCCAGTGTTTGAGGTGGAGTGATTTTAAGAGGAAATTTAACCAATATTAATAGCTGAAACAGGATGTCACAAGGACACACTGCCTTCATCCGCCAATTACACAAGCTTCCACTTACCCTTTCCACACTTTATAGATATGATTAACACCAATGCCAGGATACCATAATACAGAGAGTCTTAGCTTACATTTAGGATAATTGAGTCCACTTTAAGGGAATTTTCATCATTTGGATAAACTACTTTTGGGTGAAGAGATCACCTCTCCAGGTACTTCATCAAAGAGTCAAGCACCAGAGCTTCAGCCCTAAGGCAACTCTCGGTGGCTCATCAACCTTCACAAATATCTGAGTATATCTTACCTATCCAGTAGTTTCATCAATCCATGAGCTTCCAGTGGATTCTTTAGCCTTCAAGAAAGTCATTTATTTCTATAATGTCTCTCCTAGAAAGTCTCTTGAGGTTTCCTCAGTTGGTTCCTGTTTTTCCCAGAACTCAATCACTGAGATTTTGATCATTGTTTTTCCCCTTCGAAAAGTTTTTCCTAGTGCTCACAACTATTTTTTTCCCATTGTGCATGGATGGGTGTATTCTCCCATTGACTTGTTTTGTGGTTCCCCAACAGGATAACTATATCTATTTTTCAAGGCTCCATGCAATTCAACTTGCCTTAGACAACGCAACCCATTCTACCTTCAATTTTTGTCTTTGGTTTCTTATAGTTATGCCCAAAAGGCACGTGGGCTTGTCCTTTGCTAAGTTATTTCATATTTAAGCCTCTCAACCAATCCATGCCTAATGTATTTAAAATCACCAATTCCTTAAGCAATGGAATATATGTCCCTTTCTTCAAGGTTGCATAATTACAAGGAAATATTACAAGGGGAATTAACTACAAGGGGTGTCATGGTCTAGGCATTGTGGCATGTCCTTTTATTTGGTCAAATCTAGATACAAGGCTCTCATTTTCCCATCTGGACATCCCCCAACTCCAAAATTATATGCCAATATTTGGAACGTTGATGGTCTCCCAAAAGTTAATATATTTTGTTGGACCCTCATGCACAGGAAAATTTTAACCTTTGAAAACTTGAAAAAAAAGTGGAATCCAAGGTCCATAAATTTGTGCTCTCTGTAAAAAAATTATGAATCTATTGATAATTTATTCCTTTGTTGTGAGTTTTCAAAATTGGTTTGGTTTCTCTCTACAGGAAATTAGAAGGAAAGTTCTAATGTCGAATTCAATTCACTGGTCTTTTTGGAGACTATAATAGAAACTATACTACAACCTTCAAAGGAATATTGTTTTTTAAAAGAGTATGGATGGAGATCCCCAAATACATACACTAGAATATTTAGATTGCAAGAAACACAGCTTTATTCTAAGAGAAAATCATTCCCCCAAATATAGTGGCAAATCAAGAAAAAACACTCCAAGCATAATGTCTTCAATTAAAATAGATCAAACAACTCTAGCATTAGCAATTGCATGTACAAGAACAAAAATGGTATGATCGGTTCTTCCCGTCACGTCTCCCTCCCCAAAAATTAAATTGAAATCATCACTCTTGAAAATTGTCTCTTGTCCTAGGAATTTCAAGAATGGGTTAGATCGTAGGACCACCATATCCTTAGTTTTGACAGAGCTTCAAAAACAAATCCTAGGGTGGAAGGTGGGCGAGGTTGGGGGGGGTGATATTTTTCCCCAGTGGACAAATAGACTTGGCATATTATTGGGTATAAGGGATAGATACAAACATCCAAGTTAAATTTTATAAGATGTACAAGGGGCTAACTCTTGCCTTGCAAAAGGAAGTCAATTCCATAGTAATAATCGGGGACTCTAACAACACTATTTTACATCTAGTGTTGACGACCACTCCCATAGACATGATATTAAACTCATTCTCCCCAAAATAAATCACCAATGAAAAGTACCAAACATCCCATGTATATAAAGAATTCAAATCCCTTGTGGACTCAATGGTGAATCAAGCAATGCAATTACCTCCAGGAACTCTCATTGTGAACAGGTCCCTCCCTGAAGCACCCATACCCTAATCACCTTTCATTAATGTTAGAAACAATTTATAAACCAAATGAAAAAAAATTAATGAGGAGAAGGTGGTGATCAGAATCTGAATTAGGGGAAAAAAATTTGCTCAAAATTCAAAGTGTTCGGAAAGGTGTGGAACTTGAACCACCGTGACCGGCTCATCACCCTGATTCCAACGCAATTTTTTTCATCAAAAACTGACTCTGTATGAAGGAGTTAGAGCCCAATGGTCGTTGTGCAGAACAGGTAAAATTTGTACAGAATGCTGACAGGGATGCTGATTAGGCATCCATACAGCCCAGTCAGGAAAATTTGTATTCTGGGGAATATTCCCCAAGTGGGCCACTCAGGCGTTGACACTTTTCTTCTTTAGATTGGTCAATTTTGGGTGTGTTGGCGAAATTTCGTTAGTTGTTGGATAGCCAATGAGGAGCTAACACGTGACTAGCCCAGAGGCTGCCACGTGCCCCTCCCAAGGCTGAAAGTTTGGTTTAAGTCCAAGGGCCGAAATATATATTTTGGAGTGGAAAAATTATGTGGAGGCATCGGGGCTCGACCCCACGACCTCATCCACACTAGTGCCAAGCTCTACCATTACGCCTATGCCATGAGTCTTAATAGACTATGGGCGGCACTTTTATTTGAATTTTCAAATAGCCGTCGATGGGGGGGAAAAGGGGCCAGCCCCTCGCTGCATAGGAGCACGGTGTCGTGACCAGGCGGAAGGCCAGCGCTAAACATGCTTAACCATTAATTAAACCACCCATAATCCACAGTTAACATTAATTAACCACGATTTTAGTTTGGCGAATTTATTGGAGGAGTGCCAACTTCGGCGGAATTTTCTAAATTAACTCCAGTTAACTCCAGTCTGCCAGATTTGGTGGAGGCTTTCTAAGAGAAACTATCATATGTCATAACTTGGGCAGTTTTCGACCAAATTGGGTACAGGAAGAAGCTAGGTAGCCAATTTTTAGCATTTAGGACTCATTGGAATAGGTTTCAGAGGCATAGGAGCACTTCTTGATGGTGTTTTATCCACTTAAAGATAAAATATGCCTAGGGCCACGAGGATAGGAGGCCATGCCTAGAGGACCTGTAGACCAATTGAAGAACCATAAGAGGCTACTCAGGGGTTTATGGATGCTCTAAATCCATTGGTAACTTATGTTTTCTGTTTAGAGCACATCTTCGAGTTCAAATTTCATGTTGAACCAGGAGGGTGTATGGATCATTCATATATTGAGCCAGTTCTTGGAGGAATTTGAGATGGAGATGATCTTTCAGGGATTTTATAGCCTCCATATGTTTGCAGAGGCAGCCTTTGCAGCAATGTTATAGCATTTTTATCATCTTTTCTCTTTATGTGTTTTAGAGAAAAAAGACTGGTGATTTACTTACAGTTATTGAAGTACAAATTTGATGCTCTTTCATATTTGAGTAAGGGATCTTGGTAAGATGCCCATGTGTTGCTGATAGTTTCAGGCTTGACTATAGGTCAGTAAGTGTATCGTAAAGGGACTTTGCAGGAGCTGTTTCTTTTTAGGAGAAACTTACCATTTTAGTTCAACACATTGATGTACTCTTCATTTTGAATTTGGAGCATAATAACAATGAATCATGCCTTAGATTTGATTCAAGGAGATGTAGCCCAGGCGGGGCGAAATCCTTCATCAAATGGCTTGTGTCTTGCTGTGTGATGTATTTTCCTTTCATGTGCTTAATGATTTTATGTCTACAATTGTTTCATGTAATTACACATTGAAAGACAAAAAAAATAAATTCTTGTGATAATATGAAAGCTCAATAAGAAACACAATTTTAATACTGATTAGGGAGCTTGCATAGCATTAACAAGTTTTCCCATATTCAGATCAAGTTGGTATCAAAGCTTCAGGTTCATTGTTTCTTGTGTTTCTTTGTGCAAAGATGGTTTTCTATTTGTAAGGTGAAAATGCTTACCAGGTTGAAGCTCCGAAGAGGAGAAGGAAAACTTGTTGTTATAGCTTCCCAAGTAGGAACAAGGAGAAGGAGGCTAGGGTTGCCACAAGCTCCACCTCAAGTTTCACCTTCAGAAAGTATTGAGGCTTCGAAGATAATATCTCAAGGAGAAGAGCCTACTAGTCTCACAAGGGAAGAAGGTAAAAGAAATGGTGTTTCACCACCATCTTCAACACAAACTTCTTTGTTTTCTACAAATTTGATAAAATTTGTTGATGTAGAAAATCCTTCCAAGATGAAAGATGGACATATTTGCGCTTTCTTTCCACATGATGTGGAAGAGGTTCAATCGACACCTTATGTTGAGCAGCTGAAATAAGCGCCAATGAAATGGTTTGTTTTTTTTTACATTGCATGTTGCATGTTTACGCCAAGAAGGTGATTGAAAGTGGAGTATGTTAACTCACTTTATTGCAACAATATTTGGTTACTTCCGCTCTTTTAGTACATGTACATATGAATGTGGTTCTTGTACTATGATTGTACTTATGTGAGAGAGTTGAGGAATCATATACATGCATGAGAGATGTGTGTATGAACAATGGAATTTTGATGATTTCATTGTGTTTGAACATCCATGAGTGTCGACATGTGTTGGTCGATTGTGTGTACATGCGCGTCATATCGACTTGGAAGAGTTGATTTTGTCTCCAAATGTGAAAGGGAGATTTTGACGAAGTGTTTTCATGAAATGTGAAATTATTTTTGTTTGGGAAAAGAATCTTCAAATCATTATGCATGCTTATGCTTGACTTGTGAGTCAATTGTTTGAAGAGGCATGTTTTGTCGACTTGTGTTTGGTCAATGTTTTACACCTATATGTGAGAGTACATGGCGATGTTCACATGATGTGAAATTTGTTTCTTTTTGAGGTGCAAGAGGATATGTTGTCAAGTTATGTTTCTTGCATGATGTGTTTTTCAGATTGATGGTTTTTTCTTTGTGACAAGATGTCCAAGAAAATTTCATCCAGAAAAATTTTATAGTCATTATAGACCATTTATGTGTTGACACCAAGAAGAGAAGGAGATGGAAAATGCATTCTTCCAGATGTCAAATTTGGAACCATGGAGGTAGAATAATGGTCATTTCTTTTCTATTTTTACTGATGTTTGAATTCACTGTTGTAGTTCACTCAGATGGGCTTATTGGAAAATTGGTTTCCAAAAGAGAAGCTTGCATCGCATGCATGTTTGTGTAAAGGAGGAACCTGATTCTCAGGGGGAATGCAAGTTAGCTTTCCAAGCGCAAAAGGATCGCTTTGGTACAGCAAAGTGTTACATCAACTAGCAAGTGTTGGATCTTTGGGTCAACAGCAAAAGGAGAATAGTGATTGAAGAGCCAAGCCATTGGCAAGGCAAGGCATGTTAGTGACCGAAGTGGTTGTCATGTTGATTTCTCCAAGTAGAATCAAGATGATAGAACTTGGGAGACAGAAGAGTATTGAGCTCTGAGATATAACCAGCTTTTGTGGGTCCAAAAGCATGTTAGTGGGAAGGTGTGATCGTAATCTGAATCAAGGGCAAAAAATTTCTCAAAATTCAAAGTGTTCAGAAAGGTGTGGAACCTAAATGACCGCGACTGGATCGTCGCACTAATTCCGACACAATTCATTTCATCATAAACCGACTCTGTATGAAGGATTTAGAGCCCGCTAACCGCCGTGCAGAACAGGAAAAATTTAGACATAATGCTAATAGGGATGCTGACTAGGCATCCGTACAATCCAGTCAGCAAAAAGTATATTCCATGGAATATTCCCCAAGTGGGCCGCTCAGGTGTTGACACTTGTCTTCTTCATATTGGTCAATTTTGGGTGTGTTGGAAAAATTTGGTTGGTTGTTGTATAGCCAATGAGGAGCTAACACGTGGCTAGCCTGGATGCCGCCACGTGCCCCTCCCAAGTCCGAAAGTTTGGTTTAATTCCAAAGGCAAAAATATATATTTTTGAGTGGAAAAATTATGTGGAGGCGTCAAGGCTCGACCCCGCAACCTCATGCACACCAGTGCCAAGCTCTACCGTTACGCCCACACCATGAGTCTTAATATACTATGGGTGGTGCTTGTATTTGAATTTTCAAATAGCTGCCAGCGGGGGGGGGAAAGGGGCCAGCCCCTCACACCATAGGACCACGGTGTCGTGGCCAGGTGGGAGGCCAGTGCTAAATGCGCTTAACTATTAATTAAACCACCCATAATCCACAGTTAACATTAATTAACCATGAGTTTAGTTTGGCGGAGTTTTTGGAGGAGTTCCAACTTCGACGGAATTTTCTAAATTAACTCCAATTAACTCCAGTCTGCCAAATTTGGTGGAGGTTTTCTAGGAGAAATTGTCAAATGTCATAACTTGGGCAGTTTTCGACCAAATTGGGTACAGGAAGAGGCTAGGTAGCCATTTTTTAGCATTATGGACTTATTGGAACAAGTTTCAGAGGCAGAGGAGCACTTCTTCATGGTGTTTTCTCCACTTGAAGATAAAATATGCCCAAGGCCACCAGGAGAGGAGGTCATGCCTAGAGGACCTGTAAGACCAATTGAAGAACCAGAAGAGGCTACTCAAGGGTTTATGGATGCTCTGAATCCATTGGTAACTTCTGTTTTCTATTTAAAGCACATCTTCAAGTTAAAATTGCAAGTTGAACCAAGACGGTGTATGGATCATTTAGATATTGAGCCAGTTCTTGCAGGATTTTGAGATGGAGATGATCTTGCAGGGATCTTCCAGCCTCCATATGTTTGCAGCAGCAGCCTTTGCAGCAGTGTTGTAGCATTTTTGTCATCTTTTCTCTTTATATGTTTTAGAGAAAAAATATTGTTGATGTACTTACAATTATTGAATTACAAATTTGATGCTCTTTCATATTTGAATAAGAGATCTTGGTAAGATGCCCATGTGTTGTTGATAGTTTCAGGCTTGAATATAGGTCAGTAAATGTATGGTAAAGGGACTTTGTAGGATTTGTTTCTTTTTAGGATAAACTTACCATTTCAGTTCAGCACGTTGATGTACTCTTCATTTTGAATTTGGAGCATAATAACAATGAATCGTGCCTTAGAGATGATTCAAGGAGATGTAGCCCAAGTGGGGTGAACTCCTTCATCAAATGGCTTGTGTCTTTCTATATGATGTATTTTCCTTTCATGTGCTTAATGATTTTATGTCTACAATTGTTTCATGGAATTACACAATGAAAGAAAACAAAAATAAATTCTTGTGATAATATGAAAGCTTAGTAAGATTCCTATGCACATAAGAAACACAATTTTAATATTGATGAGAGATCTTGCATAGCGTTAACAAGTTTTCCCATATTCATATTAGGTGGCTCCCCCCCCCCCCTTGATGAATCTGTCAAAATGTGTAAGGCGATGAGGATCGATTGTCACCTGTCATCTCGCATTAAAGTGTTAAACAAAGTAAGGATTCCCTGTATAACTCAACTAGTTTGGGATATGATGGATCCTGAGAGTGAAATTGTACTAATGAGGTGGGTTCAGATCACTCCATTATAACACATTCAGAATAGGAATTTATGGATGAAATTTTTGGTGTGGATAAATCATGACAAAGGACACACACCATGTGAGATCCTACTCTGTTAGGAATTAACATTCAAAACCATAATGAGCATATACTGGTTCGCATGGGTTTATTCTCCTCTAATATTGGGTCGCCTGTTATTCTTTCTTGTTCTACTTCATCTTGTTGAGTACTAATGGTGGTCTTGTTAGTGGCTTCCATGGATCGTAATGTAGGACAATTGTATTTGGTCAACTAATAATAAGGGCAATAGAGTTTGTGTATGGCTAGGCAATTTTCCAAGGTACTCTTCTCTCGGGTCTCTCGTCTTTCATTTTGACCTATTCGATATTCTCTGGGTTAATTTCCTTCAAGGATATTTTGCGCTCTTTGATAGTTTCCTTGAGAGGATCTCTGTGATTTTAGGAGTGGAATGTTACTTTGTGTATAGTCCTACACTAGAACTATGTAAGTTTTATTCATTATAGGAATTGTCTTTTTCTCTATGTTTCTGCAGGTCTAGTTTTAGGGGGATATTGTCCGTGAGATTTGGGCCACAAAGACCTTCCTTATTTATGACCACTAGGGAGACTTCCCTTTTGGTGGCAAGTGGTGGTGGGCCATTTCAGAGCCAACATATTAGGTTGTCTGGGAGCTCAATCCCAGCCATCTCTTGTGTTCTATGTTGTGCCTCCTAAGGAGGACCTATGTTTATAATAGTAGAATCACTTTTAACTAGGAATTTACAAATATCATTGCAGCTCCAGAAGAAAAAAATAAAAATAAAAAGGAAAGTTGCAATCAATGTTTGTACACTCACTAGGCTAATCACAGAGTTATTAAACAAGCTTGATTCTGCAATTAACATATTAAATATGAATGGAACCCAAATAAATGAGCTTCGCATGGATGTTAATTGACTTGGGGAAAATATTACAACCTTTCTTTAAGCTTACCAGGGTCACGGTACCTCAGCTCAACTATCCTCTAGTAATTGTCACCCCTGCCATACTTTATCTAAATTAGGTGGTTGATGACCCTGAAGTTATCGGCATAGATGACTAATTTTTGTTTAGGATGTAATGGAGGAAAAATCAAATTTGTTGGTAGGATCCTTTATTAGAGTTTAAACAAGTAGATAACTTTGTTATTATGTAAGAAGTATCAAAAGATGAATAATAAGCCTCCTTACTCTTATGCGTCTTTTTTGTACATCTGTTGTGTGAGACATAGATTTTGCATAATATAAATATCATTGTTACTAATATAAAAAAAAAACACTACTCTAGGGTTTTGTTGGTGATAGTCACCCCCCATTACTCTAAATTATTTTTTGTCTACCTTCAACTTCTAATGGTGATATTCAAGTCCCCTAATCATAGGTTCTAAACATAAGGCCCATTTAGTGATTCCATATCATGTGGTTGTATATTTTCTTTAGAGATGGTCAATATGTGTGCTTGGATATCCCCAAAGTTATGTATCAATGGCAATGGCTCAAAAAAAAATTCCTTCAATTCCCATGGCCATGAGAGATGACTATTATCATATTTATCATTTCTTTATAATTATTTCCATGGGCTACAAGTGGAAATGGGCATTGACCTTCCAGTAAGAGTTCCTGAGGTGTTGAATCTTTTGCAATGGTGACTACTTGTTACAAATTTGGTTTTTGAGGATGGTATGGGAGATGGTTAGCAATGATGAATTAGAGGAAACATGTGCTTTCTTGTCACCACAAGCCACAAAATTTCAAAGATGATGATTTTGATGGCAATCATTTTTTGGTGACAAAGACCGTTTTGATTGTTGTTATTTGGTGTAGTATTACTTAGCGCTCATGTGTTTATTAATCAAATAAAATGCAAATCCCAATGATTGGTGTTCCTTATTAGCAAGCCCTATAGTTTGGGATAGTTTTGGGATGCATTTGGGAATCCGAAATTAGTATTAAAGTTCATCAAGTGTACTTGCTTTAATGTATCGACCATTCCATTGATGATTATGATCATTGCTATATTATGATAACTTATCAACCCCTTCGAATTGGTTTGTTTCTTGATGCCCTTTTTCTCAATTTTAAGGTTTGGTATCGATATTCCCTCAAAATATGCTAAACTTACTCGAAGATGATAATCTCTTTTGCTCGTTAGTTTCCAAGCCTCAACAACTCCATTTTTTTTGGTACTTTTTTTTCTAATAGTAGAACATTATTGGCTTGCTCATTGTTGCTAGGATGAATTATTAATTAATTCCATTACATAAATTTTAGCTCCACATCGGCATAAAGGTTCAAAGCATATCATTTTGAGTAGATGTTTTACCCATGTGGGACTTACACCTAGCTTCACCCAGTGTATTCAACCCTTATTTTGTTGCATAATAGATCCTTATATTTGATATGAAAGAAACCCAAATGAATGAGCTTCGCATGGATGTTAATTGACTTGGGGAGAAGAATACAACATTTCTTTAAGCTTACCAAAATCACAGTACCTCAACTCAACTATCCTCTAATAATTGTGACCCCTACCATACTTGATCTAAATTAGGTGGTTGATGACCCTGAAGTTATTTTCATAGATGACTAATTTTTGTTTAGGATGTAATGGAGGCAAAAACAAACTTGTTGGTAGGATCCTTTATTAGAGTTTAAATAACTAGAACAATTTTTTATTATGTAAGAAGGATCAAAATACAAAGAATAAGCCTCATAAGGATAGATAATCCTCTCATGCATATGTTTTGTACATCTATTGTGTTAGACGTGGATTTTGCATAATATAAATATTGTTGTTATTGTTAAAATAAAAATCACTACCCTAGGGTTTTTTTGGTGATAGTCACCCCCCATTACTGTAAATTATTTTTTTGTCTACCTTCAACTTCTAATGGTGATATTCAAGTACCATGATCACAGTTTCTAAATATAAGGCCCATTCAGTGATACCATATCATGTGGCTATATCTTTTCTTTAGAGATGGTCAATATGTGTGCTTGGATATCCCCAAAGTTATGTATCAATGGTAGTGGCTCAATTTTTTTTGTTCCCTCAATTCCCATGGCCATGAGAGATGACTACTATCATATGCATTGTTTCTTTATAATTTTTTTCCATGGGATACTAGTGGTAATGGGCATTGACCTTCAGGTAATTAGGGTTTCTGATGTGTTGAATCTTTTGCAATGGTGACTAGTTGTTAACAATTTGGTTTTTTGAGGATGGTATGGGTGATGGTTAGCAATGATGAATAAGGGAAACATATGCTTTCTTGTCACCACAAGCCACAAAATTTTAAAGATGATGAATTTGATGGCAATAATTTTTTAGTGATAAAGGCCATTTTGACTGTTTTTATTTGGTGTAGTATTACTTAGCCCTCATGTGTTTATTAATCAACTCAAATGCAAATCCCAATTATGGGTGTTCCTTATTAGCAAGCCCTATAGTTGTGGATAGTTTTGGGATGCATTTGGGCATCCAACATTAGTACTCAAGTTCATCAATTGTACTTCCTTTAATGTATCAACCATTCCATTGATGATTTTGATCATTGTTGTATTATGATAACTTATCGACCCCTTGGAATTGGTTTGTGTCTTGATGCCCTTTTTCTCAATTTTAAGGTTTGGTATCGACATTACCTCAAAGTATGCTAAATTTACTCAGAGATGATAATCTCTTTTGCTCGTTAGTTTCCAAGCCTCAAAAACTCTATTTTTTTTGGTACTTTTTGTTTTTCTAATAGTAGAACATTATTTTCTTGCTCATTGTTGCTAGGATGAATTATTACTTAGAGTCCATTACATAAAATTTAGCTCCACATGGGCTTAAAGGTTCAAAGCATCTCATTTTGAGTAGATTTTTTACCCACTTGGGACTTACACCTAGCTTCACCCAGTGTATTCAACCCTTATTTTGCTGCATAATGGTCCTTATATTTGATATGAGCTTCCATCATCATCCACCCTTATGGGTTCCCATGCTAGTATGTATACAAACAAAAAAAGACAAAACAAAGAGGGCTACATTTATTACTCATCTTTTATTGTCATTTCCATCGTTTTTCCTATTTTTCTCAATCTTGATCTCATCTAAAAACATCTCGTTCATTTTTTTCTTATATGTACGAATGCCCCCCTTAATATCTTTCTACTTCCAATCATGTATCAATTGATAAGCATGTCCAACCTTATCTTGATGTCCTTCGCATGTCCTCAAAACTCATTTACAATGTTTCCAAACCACAACATGTTACAAAACATGGAAAAGTTCAAAATCAATGCTCACAAAAGATTTCATTACTATGATAATTGAGAAAGAAATGTTCTCAACTTCCTTTGGTATTCCCTCCAAAATGTTGGACTCCTATAAACCAATATATTTAGCATGCTTGTAATGGTTAAGGATAATATTTTAAACTATTATAAGTATTAACTAGATGCAAAATAAAAGAACAAAAATGCATCAAATATTAACATGTCATTGATCATTATCTTTAAATAGGTATAATGTCTAATAAAAATGAACAATCAATTGAAAATTAAAACATTGGTAATAAAATTTCACAAATTAGTACAATAATAAGAAGTGTATATTGTCTCAAATGTTCCATTTAATATGAAGAAATTAATAGATGACATGGAATTAAATAATAATAAAAATTACACCTTAAGGAATTTGCTATGTCTTCTTACTTAGATTGAGTTCAAGATGTATCTGTATTGGTTTGTTTTTTATATGTTATCATGTATATGTGTACATATCTTTTTTTTCATTAATCTTTTTGTCATGTAAATATGCACTTATGTAATTATTTATTTTGTTGTTGTCGGGTAATGTTAGGTGAAAACATATCCCACATAATAGGGTGCAAAGCACCTGATCATTATACAATCAACTAGTGCAAATAGAGTTTAATATTAGTTTTAAATTTAAAACAAACAAACAAACAAAATTATATATATATTATTTCATTAATAACTCATGCACATAAATAGATGTTTATTACTTATTTTGTTTTATTTTTATTATAAACCAATTAAGTAGACATTTTTTTGTAAATGTAAATATACACACACATAATTTTATTATTATTATTATTCGAAGGGAAGAAATCAACATCCCTCTTAGACCCAATGCTAGAGTGAGGTTGTTAATACTAAGCCATCCCATAGGTATAATCACTTAAGAGTTCACAAGACATTACAACAACATTTATCAAAGTGTTATAGCTCATCATGTCACTAGCGGGGATTTGAACATGGTGAGCATTTTTTTTCAAAGAAAAAATCAAACTTTTCATATTAACATAAAAAGTTACTTTGTACATGGGCATTTAAGCATTTCTTGGTGTGGGTCATAGCCCTCCAAAGTTACGGTCGTGTTACAACCCATCTCAAAAAACCACCCATGTTGTTAAGCATAGTGTTGAGTAATAATCAGTCCTTCTCAACCGTGGGGAAAAAGGCGCCAACAAAATATCGGCAAGTAAACCTTCTCCACAACCAATTCCTGGGCCTCCTCTTATGAGGAAAAACCAACCCAAACAAAAACGGTGTGGAGAGGTATGGAAAGTCATATGTTTTTTGCATTTATAACAAAATTTGAGTTTTATGAGAGTATATGGAAACAAATAGTCACTTTGTGCATGTAAATTTAACAAAAACAAATAGTTGTTGAAAGTAATAAAGTTGAAACAGAGACTAGAAAAAGGTATCTAGACAAAAGGAGGGCGATTTGTAACCACAGAGCCTTCTGGCCCTATTTCTTGAATCCTCCAACTGCCCAGATCCTGCTGTACACCCTCCTTATAAAGGAAGTCTGCAGCGGCGTTTCGTTCCCTGTAAATGTGACATACAACAATGTAAGTGAAATGCTCCTTCAGTAACCACAACTCCTCACGAATAGGACTTAATATAAGATTTTGACAAACACATTCCTTGTTGAACCATTTGATGATGTTAAGTGAATCCCCAAAAATCTGGTATGAATTTATCCCCAAGTGTGTAAGCCAAAAAAATAAGGGAGTGTAGTTCTTTAATCTCTGCATATTTTTTGGTCCCATGTCTAAGACCAATAGAGGCCTCCATTCTCTTGTCCTGACTTAGATGAATAACTAGACTGGCCCTGCAACAGTTATCAAGATCAAAGGCATCGTAAAAATATGACCAAGGGATGTCTCCCCTTATCTGCTTGGGGGTGACAATCCTAACTTTTGATTTTATGTTTTGTTCAGGAAAAAGTTCAAAAATGGCAGCACTTTCCAGAGTGACAGCATAGAAAGGGATTTCATTGTCCTAGAATATAGCTTTTTTCCTTGCTATCCATAGCCCCCATGAGATAATCAATGGAATTGATTTTTATTTCTCCTCTTGACAATTTTTCTGTGAAGAATCCTTGACCGAAAAACCTCCCCATTGAGGTGAGGAGCCAGCCAAAGACCGCAATTCTTCCCACACCTTTTCTCTGTAAGGAAAATTAATAAACAGATGAGAAATAGACTCAGAATTAGATTTACAAAGTGGGTAGCTACCAGGACCCTCCTTCCTTCTTTTCTGCAGATTGTCCTAGGTAGGGACCTTATTTTCCAGCAAGCACCAAAAAAATTAACGGCTTTTGGTTGGGCACTTCAGCTTCCAAAGTGGTTTGCACCACCAGTTCGGCATAGCCCATCCCTTATTCCCCATGAGGTATGTGTATCCATGCTTGGGAGAGTATTTACCAGATGGGGCATGTGCCCACCTTAGTACATCTGGCCCATCCCGCAAACGGACATTTTTTCTGATTAATTCATCGATTTATAGGTGCCACGCCTCCATCGACATCGGGTTCAACTATAAGTCGACTCCGGACTTCCAACCTTGTTGCCATATAGTTGTGGATTCTAATTTTTCAACTTGATTTAGGAACAAATGACCTTTTTCTGATAAGTGGTTTCTAAATTATTCAAGGAGGGAATAACCCGCATTGCATCCTATCCACGGATCTAGACCTATCCTGATTTTTTGATTGTTCCCTATCTTCCACACCAACCCATCCTCAATGATTTTTATGGCTCCAAGGGTAGCCCTCCATACCACTAAGCCTCCAGAGGACTTCTTGTCTAGAGTCCTCAACCAGTCGATCAAAGGCCTTGGGTCAATATACTTTCTTCTCATTATCGTGGTCCATAGAGAATCCTTGGCCAATAGATCCCATCCCATTTTGGCAGCTAGTGATGAAACAAACAAGGGGAATTGTTGGGCTAATTATGTACCTAAACTAACACGATTATTTATTATCAATAGGGTTGTTTAATAGCTGAGGCAAGTTCTATATGTGAAGATCGAGATATAATCAAACCTTGAAGATAAACCTATTCAAAGTGAAAGTAATGCATTCTATAACTCTTATAACTCGCTCAATTAGTTTAAAAAGAGGAATAATATTGAAATGGTTCTTGACTCAAGAAATCCACTTTCACCTCAATTACCATTTAATGAATCAGAGATTAAAACCAAGAACTTAAGATGGATAAATTATTAATGAAAGAAGCTCTTAACTTAAGAGACATGTAAAGTATTCCATTATAATTCATTCATCTTAATATCAAAAATCTCAACAAGAAACTGCTTGCACTCAAACAAAAGAAAACAATCTTAATTCATCATTTTCATAGAAGGGATGCTCAACTTGATACATCTGTTTTTCCAACTTGATAAAGTGATGAATAAGCTATAAACTAATGACATCAATCAATATACATGAATCATGAAGCAATCTGAAATAAAGCTTTGAAAAACCAGTTCTACAATCATCAAATTACAAGGAAATAAAACTAGTTAACAAGAAAGTGTACTTAGCTTGGAATGGGGGCCCTTCCACCCTTGCCTTGCACACTTGATAAATGATCTCAGAAGCTTAAATTCAGTCACACATCCATAACATTGAACAACAAAATGATAACAGCACAAGTCTTCAAATTAACTCCTCAATCCAAAGTTGTCACAATATAAAAGTATATAAGTCAATAATAATCCTAATACATAAGCCATCAAAGCTTTGGCTTTAAATAAGAAGTCTCATGAACAAACGTCTATTTGCTCAAGCAAGCTTATCTTTTCTCATCCACCTATCTAAGTCGAATTCATTATTCTTTATCCAAAAACAATGATCCCATGGGAATCTCAAAAGCGCCCCTATTTTTCTAGGTTCTCTGAATGACTAGTTCATGATTAACTAGACTAAATGGGCCTAATAAAGCTTGTTAAATTGAAACTAACACTGGAATTATTAGTCCTAGTTTCAAGCTATCCATCCATGCATTCCAATTGATGCCCATGTGTCTGCCAACCACATCAACCATAGAGCTATTACGGGAATTTCTGAATTTGCCAATTTTGCACTAAAAACCAAACTTTCATAAAAACTTTAGAATTTGAAAAATTAAAATTAAATACCTGAATAGATATCAAATATATGTCAAAATGGAATAAATGAATGGAAAATGGATGGAAAATAGATGGATTAGTAAGTTTCTTTGAGCAAAATAAGACCAAAACTAAGGCCCAACATCTCTCCCTTGCTTATCATCAAGCATGTCCCCATGCTTGCCTATTTCTCTTTGACCTTCTTCTTTCTGAAGTAGATGTTGTATCTGTAGATGCTTCCTGTTGTGCCGCCCTTGCCAAACAATCCAAACCTGTGTCATGTCTTTCCTTGAACAAAGCTGCTTTAACCTTCTGTTTTTCATACTTGGCCTGCCACATATTCTTTTCCTTCAACCACTTAAATGCTTGTTTAGAAATTAGATCATTTTTCCTTTTCAATCTCCCCAACTCTTCTTTCAATTTTTCATTTGTTTTGACCAATTTAGCATTATCTTTCTTGTTTGCTTTGTTCTCTTCTTTTAATTGTTTTTCCACAATTTTGCTAATTTCTAATTGGTCAGTTAAATCCCTGATTTTTCCATCATTGATTTCTTTTTCAAAATCTTGACTTGTTTTCATTAATGATGCTGCTGCTTCATCATCATATGAGGAATCCCTCTCAAATTCTTCTTGTGGAATGTTATTTTCTTCTTGTGGTCTTGGAAAATATGTTTCTTCTTCCCTGTCTAAATTAATGGGACTTTTATTTGTAAATCTTTTGGGAATAGACATCACAGATATTTCATTTTCCATGGCCATGTTATTTTGCTGTTTGGCTCTTGTTCTAGGATATAAGGGTGAACTCATCAATCCTTTACTTTCCTGTTCTGTTTTATCTTGTACCTCTTTAATCTGTTCAGTAAAATGATTTTTAACCATGAATTCTCTCCACACTATGCCCTGCAATCTCACTTGATACTCAACTAGGATTTTAATCAATCCTTGATGATACATCTGTCCTGCCTTAAGCCTGTTTTCATGTCTTGTTGTTTCAATCATTCTTAAGAGGCTTTTATATAGGAAATAAGGTAAATTAATCCTATCTTCTCCCTTAATGTGCTGTAGAAGTTTAACATGATATAAATGGGCAACACTATATCCTCGGTTACAAGTCAAAAACTTTTGGATGATCAAGACCAATTCTCCCCATGGCTCATTAAACCATTCCCTGGGTATACCTTTTGTCCTATCAAATGTCCCCTTCCGGTTTTTCTCAAGGAAGAAAGTCCATGCTTTCTCCTTGAAGTGTAGCCCTTTGTAATACTCCTCCCCTAACATTGGAAAATCTAAGGCTTTGGACAAGTATTCTTGGGTTACCGGAACAATGATTTCTCCTACTCGAGTCTGGTCTTGATTGAAATTCTTTATAAAATCTTTGGTTATCTCCTCAGAATGGCCATTAAATTTCTGTAAGAAGCCTATCATTCCTGCCTGATAAAGTTTCTCTATAGTCTCTTTTCCCCAGCTTTCTATTTGAAATTTTGGCTCTACCCTGTTTGTCATTGTTTCTGTAAACCAATCAATGTAGGCCTCTGCTGTCACTAACTTCATTTTAATAAAAATTTATGACTATCATTTTTTAAAATGAAATTCAGTAAGAAAAGAAGCTTACCTTCCTCTTCTGACTCAACTCAACTCTGCATTTTTTAACCTCTGATATATTCCCTTGCAATAGCACTCTCTGAATTCCCTGTTTAATGCAAACAACACCTGTATACTTCTGTTAATACACTGGTCTCTGTTTTTTTTAAATTAAATACACACGCAGCATCACAAATCACACAAACATGATTTACTGTGTATATATAAAATAAAAAAACTAAAGAGTGCTCTCGGCCTCATCAAAATTTCCACAATGTTTTCGGCTTAAGCAAAGGTGTTTGCAAAAATTATTGCTTGCAGGCTCAGCATAAAAATTATAAATATGCAAAAAGGCTCTCGGCCTCAACCAAATATAAACACGGCTTCAGCAACCCGACTCCCTTTGGCAACCACAGTTAAATGTGACAATCAGGCATTCGATCCCCTGTTTTAGTCAAAAACAAACACAAAACGCAGTGGCAGCAAGTGTTTATGGCATTTTTTTCGTTTTCATGTTAACTGTTTGTCAAAATATTAATGCGCACAATTCACTCAGCAGAACACGGTTTAGTGCGCAATTAGTCAACAATCACTGCCATGCCACTTCAATCACAGCATTCCGTTAAAACTCTTAACGTGTTACTCATGCAATGAGTTTCCATCAAAATGCTGCGCATCAAAATCTATCAACAATCCGTAAGTGCTGTCAATCTGGAGATAATCACGGATTTGTAGTTACCTGACTGTCAACGAGTGCGTGGAGTGTAACCGGGCGCTCCAAATCCCTATTACTTCGGTTAATTGAGCTGGTGGCCAAGCAAAGGATCTAAAAGTTAATGACAAGCAATATCCCATAATCGCTGAGTGTAAATGAACTTCATTGTTACCTGACTTAATCTTGAAAATCTGCTATCTCTGATCGTTGAACCCGGAGCGATTTCCTTTCTTAAATTCGCTTTCTTGCTTTTCCGGAGTGATTTTCACTATTTTGCTGCTTCAAACGCCTTCTCTTCTCTCCGGAATGATGTTTTGTTTCAGCATAACTATCTCAGCCTCTTCAAGCAAGGAATGAGAGTCTGGGAGGATGTAGTGTGAGATTCATGGTTGTACCGTGCCTATTGGTGTTATGATGCGCAGTTGGTATGGCTGTCTTCTTTGACCAGTCGCCCGACTGTGTCATGAGGATGCCACCGCCTTGTGCTATGTTTAAATGATATACACGTATTACCACCACCGGCGTATGCTATGTTTGAATGATATGCCCGTATTGTCACCACCGGCGTGTGCTATGTTTGAATGATATGCCCGTATTGTCACCACCGTGCACGTATGATTTCCATTGTCGTGTGCTATTTTTTGAATGATATGCACGTATCATTGCCACCAACACGTTTTACTTTGAATGATATACCCGTATCATTGCCACCGTCATGTGTTATTTTGAATGATATGCATGAACTATTACCTTCGCCGTGTGTCTATACGTGCAATGATACTCCTGCATTGTATATGCAATTATCATTTCACCATACCCTGTCAATCATACAAGCCTGCCAGATCATAACAATCGTGCCCGTCCTTCATTTTGTATGCGCCATATACCTTCGCTTATCCTTATACCATATGCGCGTTGATCTTATATACCATTAACCTTATATCTTTTGCGTATTAACCTTATGTATTAACCTTATATCCTTTGCGCTGAATTTTTATATAGATGGTTTTAACGCATTCCATATTTACACTATGGTATATAGTTTAATATAGCGCATTATTTGTTTTGCCTTCTATGCACATCTTTATGATTTTAAAATGACCATCTTAGGTCATGTTTAAAATCATCACCATACTAATGCTTGATTTGTATATGCAGGTGGAAGAAGTTGTCCTAGCTTGGTCTTTTGCTCTTAAAGAAAAATACTTAGGATTATAGGAAATATGTATGGGAAATGTGTATGAATGAAATGGAATATGTATAGGGGTATTATGAATATAGGATATGTATAAGGAATAATGAATATCCTCAGGTACTAACTTTAACTTAACAAAAACTAAAAATTCCTAAGAAAAATTTGAATTTCAAGCACAAAATGACTATACATATACTTCCCTGGATGATGTTTGTACAGGTGGAATGAAGTCAGATGTTGTAGATGAATCAAAAAATGAATTTTATTGTTGCTCCTTTTTCTTCATGCTCTGGTTCTTGAATTGAAAATCAGGTCCCTTTGTAATGATTCTTTGTTTCAGGTCCCTCTGCACTGCTTACATAATATGCACATGTTGTTTTGACATTGGCAGGTCTCTCAGGTCCCTCTGTATTGATTTCTTCTTTCAGGTCCCTCTGTTGACAATACAAGTTCCTTCTATACTTCAGCTCTCCAGCTAAAGATCTAATACAAGTCTCCCCCTTGTTTAAGATATGACTTGTCCTCAAGTCAGTTGTTGATGGAGAGTACATGTATTGAAATTATGTGAGAATAGTAGAACAAGAAAAGGAATTCATAGAGTCCAAGTTGCCTTGATTTTCCCCTATGAATTCGTGTTTGCATAGTGCCAGTTGCCTGGTTTTCACTAGCAAACAAATTATTATTTTTTTATGTTTTTTTTTTATATTTTTTTTTATATATTTTTTTATTATTTTTTTTATGTTTTTTTTTTTATATTATTTTTTATTCAACTACAGGACTGGAAGATGGCTGAGCCTGGTGTGCCATGACTTCCAGTTCTGTATCTTCTGTCAGTTGTTTCATAAATGCTTCTTTACTGATAGGCCTATTATAAACTTTGAGCCTATGTCCATTCACTATAAAGGAGGTGGAGTCCTGGTCAATTGTCTTGATTTTGACTGCTCCATTGTCGAAGATTTCATCAATTTCATATGGGCCTAGCCAGTGTGTTGTGAACTTTGCTTTGAAATCTTTGAACTTGGAATCAAAAAGAAATGTCCAATCTCCCTTGCGAAATGTCTTTGTTTTGATATATCTGTCGTGCCACTTCATTCTTTGTTGTTGCACCAATGTAGTATGTTCTATGGCTTGTTGACGATGCTCATCTAACTGATTCAGTTCCATGATCCGCTGCTGTTGTGCTTTTGTCAAGTCTAGTCCTAATTCAGCTGCTAGTCTGTATGTTTGTATTTGAAACTCTATAGGCAATAAGGCCTCTTTTCCATATACTAACTGGTATGGACTAAAACCAGTTGTATTCTTCCATGTAATTCTATAGGCCCATAGTGCATCTTGTAATTTTTCAGACCAATATTTTCTGTTCAGCTGTATTGTTTTTGTCATGATATTCTCTAGGACTTTATTTGTTGATTCAACCTGCCCATTTGCTTGAGGATGATATGGTGTAGATGTCCTGTGTTTGATCTTGTACTTCTCTGTTAGATCTCGTACCAGTTTTGATGTAAATTGTGTTCCTTGATCTGTTACAATTTGTCTAGGTACTCCATATCTGACAAAGATTTCTTTAAAGAGAAAGTTGACCACTGTATCTTCTGTTGCTCTATTCACTGCTTTAGCCTCTGCCCACTTGGTTACATAATCTGTACATACTAAGATGTACTTCTTTCCATTTGATGGTGGATTGATGGGTCCAACAAAGTCAAGTGCCCATTGCTCAAATGGTTCTATAAGGACCTGTGGCTTCAGCGGCATCTCATCTGTTGTGATTGGTCTCCCTGTTCTCTGGCAACTGTCACATTGCTTGACATATTTCTTAGAGTCTTTGAAGATGGATGGCCAGTAGTAGCCCAGTTGCAGCACCTTATATGCTGTTCGTTTATCTGTAAAATGGCCACCACATGGTTCATCGTGACATGCCCTTAGAATATCTAATATTTCATCTTCTCGGACACATTTTCTAATTATCAAATCTGAACCAGTATAAAATAAATCACCATTTACCCAACTATACCTAGAACTCTCTCTAACAATTTTGTGTCTTTGCTTTTTAGTGAATTGGGTTGGTAACTTTTCAGAAGATAAATAGTTTGCCATGTCTGCAAACCATGGTGTTTTTACTGTGATAGCAAACAGATGTTCATCGGGAAAGTTATCTGCAACCGGATTTGGATCATTGGGTGAATGTATGCGGGACAGAAAGTCAGCCACTTGATTTTCCTTGCCTGGCCAGTCTTGTATTGTGATATTAAATTCTTGCAATAACAGTAACCATCTTGTTATTCTTCCATTGGTTATGGGTTTATTCATCAAGTATTTGATTGTTGAATGATCTGTATGAATGAAAACTTGATATCCTGTTATATAATGTCTGAATTTGTTTACTGCATGTATAACGGCTAACATTTCTTTCTCGGTGACTGAATAGTTCAATTCTGCAGGTGTTAGATTCTTGCTTATAAAGTATATTGCATAATTGAACAAGTTCTCTTTCTGTCCAAGGGAGGCACCTATTGCGGTATCGGATGCATCAGTTGATATATGAAATGGCAAAGACCAATTTGGTCCACGGAGAATGGGTGCAACTGATAATTTTTCTTTTAGAATTTGAAATGCATTTTGACAGTCATTTGTCCAGTGAAATTCAATATCTTTTGCTAATAATTTAAACAGAGGTTGGGCTATTTTACTGAAGTTTTCAATGAATCGTCTATAATAGCCTGCATAACCTAAGAAACTTCTTACCTCTTTTTGTGTTGTAGGAGGCATTAAGTTTACTAGGACTTGGATTTTTGCTGGATCCACTTTAATTCCTGAAGCAGAAATATGGTGTCCCAGAACTATTCCTTCTGTCAACATTATATAGCATTTCTCATTGCTTAATGACAAATTTCTTTCAATGCATCGTTTCAACACTTTCTCAAGATTATTTAAGCAATCATTATATGTGTTTCCATAAACTGTAAAGTCATCCATGTAAACCTCTACACATTCATGGATTAGATCAGCAAAAATTGCAAGCACTGCTCGTTGAAAAGTTGCAAGTGCATTACATAAACCAAATGGCAAAACATTATATGCATAGGTTCCCCATGGGCAAGTGAATGTTGTCTTGTCTTGGTCTTCTGTTGCTATTCTAATCTGGTTATACCCGCTAAACCCATCTAAGAAAGAGAAGAATTTCTTTCCAGCCAATGAGTCTAACACTTGATCAATAAATGGTAGAGAAAAATGATCCTTGAGTGTAGCTTTGTTTAGTTCTCGATAATCCACACATACCCTCCACTTTCCATTTTTCTTTGGAACAATAACCAGTGGAGAAACCCATTGACTATCTGAAATAGGATAGATGAATCCAACATTTAACAATTTTTGAAGTTCTTCTTTCACTATTTCTTTCATCATAGGATTCATTCGCCTTTGAGGTTGTCTTACAGGTTTGATTTGATCATCTGTATAGATGTGGTGGACACATGTGTTAGGATGGATTCCTTGCATGTCAGTATAATCCCAGGCAAAAGCTTTTGAATATTTCTGTAATAATGCAATTACCTCTTGCTCTTGTTCTGATTGCAACTGGTTTCCAATGTTTAAATATTTTCCAGGACTTACCTCAATTGTTTTTATTGTTGGATTGGAAATTGTGTTTACAGGAAAGATGTCTATAAAAGAATTTCGCAAAGTTTGAATAGTACAGGTTTCTTGAAAACATTGATTCAAAAGGTTATTTGCAGCTTCATATTGCACTTCTCTAAGCTGCTCTGAAATACTTGGTTCTGAAATGAAAAGATCCATTAAGTCTTCATTCTCTTCTTCTTCTCTTAAATCAAAGAATTTATTTATACTTAAAACTGATTTAGTTTGTTGTTTTTCTTGAGCTTCAAGCACTGATTCTAAAGAAGTTGATGGTGCAGGTGAATAAAGAGCAATATGTTTCCTTTCATCTCCATGCGAAATAATCATGCTTCCTGATCTGCATCCTATAAAGGCATCAGCGGTAGCTAACCATGGTCTGCCTAAGATTAGAGGATGTCCTCCCAAATTTGTTTTTGGTTGCAGAATAAGGAAGACAACAGGATACTCCCATGAATCCAAAGAGACTATAATATCTTCCAATATTCCTTCAGGAACAACTTTAGATCTGTCTGCTAATTCTAAGATTGTAGAGGTTGATCTAATGTTGTTCAAATGCAAATTTTTCATTGTCTCCATTGTCATTACATTTATAGCTGCTCCCAAGTCTATTAATGTGTTTGGTACTGAGAAATTATTTATTGATATAGTAACCATAGGGATACCAGGATCAATATATTTTTCTACCATGGTCTGTGTAGACATGAGACTTGCTAGTTTACCAATGACTTGGATTGTAGTAGGATCCTTTTTCTTTCTCTGTGATTTCTTAATGCACAATTCCTTTATTGTTTTAGCATATATTGGTATTTCTTTAATTGCCTTCAACAAAGGAATTTTTACATAAGCATTTTTTAACTCATCTAAAATATCAAATTCGGGAAGGGTTATTTCTTTTTGTTGTTCCATTAACCTTTCAGGATAAGGTGGTATTTGTGTTGTAATATTTGTTCCTTTCTGAATTTGTATCTTAGTTTGTGATGTTTCAGGTGATTCTCCTTGTTCAGTTGGTTCTTCTATAATTGGAGGAGAATCCTTTTTAAGCACTTTTCCAGACCTTATATGGACTTCATTAAGAGGAAGAATTGAATATGTGGGAAAACATGTTGCTTCCTCTACAGTGTATGCAGCTTTTTCCACCTTATTATTCGGATTTGCAATTGGTTGGGTACAGTAGTGGGTTAGTGCAGGTTGATTGTGTGTTTTATGCTTGTGTGGTTGGGTCAACTTTCTGTATAGAGGATACCTATTTCTGGATATGGGATGGATTATTGGATATGCGAGAATGTTGTTGTTGAGAATGCGTATAGTTAGGGATATTGGCACTATGGATGTCTCATCATTTTATTGATGTGATTATTGGTATTGTTGTTGATCTTGTTGAGGTGGCTGGTTTCCATAACCATATCCTCTCCAACCTTGTGCAGGTTGTTGTGGATATTGTTGTGGAGGCCAAGCTTGCCATGGCATTGGAGGTGTCCAAGGATTTTGAGGTGGATAAAGGTAATTTTGTTGAGGGAATTGTTGCTGATTTTGTTGAGGCATCCTAGGTTGCCATGGTCTTCGTGGTGCTATATAATAAAAACCTTCCATTCCTGGCACTTCTTCCATTGAATTCATTTGTAATTCTTTCAATTTTAGACAATTTTCTGTGGAATGCTTTTCTGTACAAAGACCACAAACCTGAACACTCTGAACACTATCCAAAGGACATTCTCTTAATGGATGTTTATTTCTACATTTGGGACAAAAGATTGCTAGAGCTTGTTCTTGTTCTTCTTTCCTCTTGTTTGCTTTTAGCACATCTACTTGTGTCCCTAATGTACTCAAAAGATCTTTTTTGAAATTCTCCAATAAACTTCCTATTTCAGCTCTTGTTATCCCTCCTGCAGCTGACTTTGCTGCTTTTGAACTTACTTCTCTTCTTCCTGTTTTTGCTCTTCCTCTAGAATATTTTTGACATAAGTCAACAATTTCATCGAATGGTAGGTTTGAGATGTCTCCTTTACCCATCAAATTCAAAATGTCAAGGTATTCATCCCTTATACCCCTGAGAAAGATTGTTCGAATGGTTTCTTGATTTAGAGAGTGTTGTTTAGATTTCTGTAGATTATACAAAAATCTTTCCAAATATTCTTCTAAACTTTCATCTTCTTGTTGTGTCATTCTGAAAATATCTTCCTTTGAATCTCTAGATCTACAATAAGCTTGATATTTTTAAGGAAGACTGATCTCATATCATCCCAAGAAGCTATTGTATGTTCTCCTAAACCCATAAACCATTTCAAGGCTGCTGCTTTTAATGTTGCAGGGAAAAGACGAAGTTTATGAATGTCATCAGTGTATCCATATGTTCTACATAGAATATCAAATTCAAACATAAATGCATCAGGATCCTCTGTGGACATTCCATAAAAATTTGGCAATACAGAAGGTGGAATATTTTTCATTTTCACTTCTTCTCCTAATATTTCACTTGTGTCTATTATTGGAAAGCCAAAAGTAGTCTCATCTTCTTGTCTTTTTCGATCATTTTCTATTTTTCTATCATTTTCTTGTTTTGCATCCTCTTCTCTCTTTCTTCTCCATTCTGCTTGTTGTCTTTCATATGCAGCTCGTTGTTCAGGAGTGAGAATAACAGATCCATGTCCCTCTTCTGCCATTGATTGATTTGTTTCAATTTTAAATGGAGTTTCAGGTTGGTCGAAGATAGGAGGATTTATGGATGGAAATAAAGATTGTTTTCCTTTGATAATTTCTTTTTGTTTTCCAGAAGTTGAAGATTGTTTTTGCTTTGCTTCCCAAGCTAACAAAGTTTGTCTCTCAATCAAAGTTAATCTTTGTCCACTTCTTTGTTTTTCTGCCAATTCCTCAATGATGGGATTACCAGTAACTGGGGTGTTTGATGATCCTATCTCTATTTGTGGGGGTTTTTTAATAAATCTACCATGAGGATCTCTATGTCTAGGCATAAAGAATCATAACTAAAAAGTGTAACTACTATTTTTGTGTGTTTTTTTTTTTTATTATTATTATTATTGACTATGCCGATATTTGCCTCCCCGGCAACGGCGCCAAAATGTTGAGCTAATTTATGTACCTAAACTAACACAAATATTTATTATCAATCCGGGTTGTTTATGCTTTGAGGCAAGTTCACTATATGTGAAGATCAGATATAATCAAACCTTGAAAGATAAGCTATTCAAAAGCTGAAAGTAATACATTCTATAACTCTAACTCAATTAGTTTAAAAAGAGGAATAATATTGAAATGGTTCTTGACTCAAGAAATCCACTTTCACCTCAATTACCATTTAATGAATCAGAGATTAAAACCAAGAACTTAAGATGGATAAATTATTAATGAAAGAAGCTCTTAACTTAAGAGACATGTAAAGTATTCCATTATAATTCATTCATCTTAATATCAAAAATCTCAACAAGAAACTACTTGCACACAAACAAAAGAAACCAATTTTAATTCATCATTTTCATAGAAGGGATGCTGATGAATAAGCTATAAACTAATGACATCAATCATTATGCATGAACCATGAAGCAATCTGAAATAAAGCTTTGAAAAACCAGTTCTACAATCATCAAATTACAAGGAAATAAAACTAGTTAACAAGAAAGTGTACTTAGCTTGGAATGGGGGCCCTTCCACCCTTGCCTTGCACACTTGATAAATGATCTCAGAAGCTTAACTTCAGTCACAAATCCATAACATTGAACAGCAAAATGATAACAGCACAAGTCTTTAAATTAACTCCTCAATCCAAAATTGTCACAATATAAAAGTATATAAGTCAATAATAATCCTAATACATAAGCCATCAAAGCTTTGGCTTTAAATAAGAAGTCTCATGAACAAACTGATCTATTTTTACTCAAACAAACCCATCTACTTCTCCTCCACCTATCTAAGTCGGGCTATTCTTCCCATAAAGAAATACATGCAATCCCATAGAATCTCAAAAGCTGCCCTATTTCTGTAGAAGATTTTACGAATGACTAGTCATGATTGACTTTAGAACTAATGCGACTTAATAAACATTGCAGTTCAAACTAAGCATAGGTGGCTTAATCCTAGTTGCCAAGCTGTCCATCCATGCATTCAATTCGTGCCCAAGTGTCCTGCAACCACATCAACCATAGAGCTATTACGGGAATTTCTGAATCTGCCAATTTTGCACTAAAAACCAAACTTTCATAAAAACTATAGAAATTGAAAAATTAAAATTAAATACCTGAATGGATATCAAATATACATCAAAATGGAATAAATGAAGGGAAAATGGATGGGAAATAGATGGATTAGTAAGTTTCTTTGAGCAAAAATAAGACCAAAACTAGGCCCACGACATATCCTTATTTATCCTCCCCACTCTTTTCCTAACTATTATCTTCTGTACCCAACAGACACAACTATCTATATAGGCTTCTCCAAGAATTTATGACATATTCTAATTATACTCAAAATTCCTTTGAAGAAACATCCATGAAACTTGTAATGAGAAAGTGAATAGCCATTAGAATTGACTTGATAAGGACAATCCTACCTTGTCTGACCTTTACTTGTATCTCGAACACTTGATTCTTTTTCAATTTTGCCACCATCCATAAGCTGGTATGTGATTTTGTGAGTCCGATTTGAGATTAGAACCTAGATATATCTGAACCTTTCATTCATGCAGCACAGCTCGAAAAAGGCAGAGTTTCCTCCCCTGAGAGGCCCTCAATGATTATGGAGGACTTTTGGATGTTAATGCTCATGCCTGTAGCTAATAAGAAGAGATCCAGGGAGGACTTGATATGAAGAATGTCTCTCCCTAGATACCATGCATCAACAGCCAGGATCCTGCATCCCCTGGAAACAAAAATGTGTGAGATTTTAAGATTAGTGGCCATGATTCCTTGAATATCCTTTCCTTTGGCCTCCGGAATCCGGCCAGATGGGGCCTTCAACGGCTGACCAAAAGTAAAGGTGAAAGGAGGGAAACCTGGCTGACCTCTTTATTTTTTAAGAAGGGGGAGGCAACTCCGTTTATCAACACAACAAAACTTATGTTAGAAATGCAACCCATCACCCAACAAATGAAATCATAATGGAACCCCAGATGAATAAGCAACAGTCTGATATACATCCAAATTATTTTGTCATAGGCCTTTGATAGGTCTATCTTGATGATCAAACCTCTCCTTTTGAATCTTTTCATACTATGCATGACTTCTTGTGCTACCCCGATGGCTTCGTGGATCTGTCTCCCATCCAAGAAACCAAATTGTTCCTTAGAGATGTGTCTAGATAGGATCGGTTTGAGCCTTTCAGCTATAACCTTGGCTATTATTTTGTATAAGTAATTGCAAAGAGAGATAGGGCGAAAATCTCCAAAGGAACTCGGATTATCCAACTTAGGGATAATGGCAATGAAGGTTGAGTTCAGGGATTCCTGAATGACTCCCTTTACCCGTTATTCTTCCACCACAATAGTCAGTTCGTCACCCTTAAATTCGAAAAAATGATGGAAGAGTTCCACTGTCCACCCATCCGGCCCTGGGCTTTTGTCCTTTTGCATATCTTTTAGCATTCCTTCCACTTCTTCTTTGGAAACTGAGCATATTAGCATGTCATTCTCCTCTTCTTCAATGTATCTTGGGAAAAGTTGTGCCACCTTGACTACTTCTGCAATTGTTATTCCCCCAGAGCCTTATATAAGTTCATGAAGTAGCTCTTTCCCATCGAGGCCAGGTCTTTGAAAGAATTTGCAATTCTGTTGTCCTCTGACCTCATTCCCCAGATTATGTTTGAATTCTTCCTACCCTTAGCATAGTTGTGGAAAAATTTGGAATTTTCGTATCTGACAGATAGCCAAATAGCCCTGCTCTTTTGTCTCCACTGTTCCTCCCCGCCCAATAATATCTTTCTTCTTTTCGCTTCGAGGCCTTTGATGCCATCCCTTTTCTCCACTGTGTCGTACCCATCTTCTTCAAGACCTTCCAATCTCTCCAACTCCTTCCCAATCCATGTTAGTCTTGCCTCCTCTTCTGCTTTCTTTTTCTTTGCCCATTCTATGGTAGCTTTCTTCATCCTTTTGAGATTGTCCAAGAAGGACGCTGTTACATTGTTATTCCCCTCATCTTCAAAGGGAATCTAGGTCTCTTTAAAGAGTGTGTTATAGGATTCCTCTGTTAACCACCCAAGATTGAACTTAAAGGGAGAACCTGGCTTTAAGTTCGGCCCTTTGAATTCTAAAAGGATGGGATGGTGGTCTGATCCCCCCCCTTCCCCAATCCATTGCCGAATCAATGGGATGTTATCCAAAAAGTCCTCTTTGATAAAAAATCGGTCCAATCTCTTGGCTACCCTGTCTTCTCCTATTCTTCTGTTACGCCAAGTTGGCCTCATCTTGAGGGGAGATATATCCAGCATTTTACCTCCACTAATCTTGGAGGAGAAGAAATCTGACAGGGGGTCAGCCCTAGCATTTGGTCCCCATGATTTCGACTAATCAATAGAGAAATTTAAGTCCCCTCCAATTATAAGAATTGAGCTGTCCATAAATATTTAGACTAGTCGTGCAAAGGGCATCCGATCCTGACAGGGTCCATATATGTTTAAGAGAATGAAGTTTTGACAAAAATCAGGGGAATAGACTTATATGTCCAATACCTTATCGAGGCCCCAAGAGTTGATAAGCTTCATATTTCTTGCCCTGAAACCAATGGCAAGACCCCCAGACCTCCCCTTAGCGTCAAGGCAATGGAATGACCAACCAGGGAAAAGCTTTGCTAAATACTTGTGGATGTCTTCACCTGCTCCCAAAGTTTCCTGGAGCATTATGATATCCAGCCCATGGTTATCCACCATAGCCTTAAAAGATAGTTTTTTGGGTTTACTAGCCAACCCTCAACAGTTGAAGGACAGAAAAATCATTTGGTAACAAGACCTAGGGTTTGCACTGCTCTAAGTACCCCTGTAATAATTTGTTTTTTACCATCTTCGATGTCTAGTTTGGCTCTCATCTGGGCTTTTGAGATATTTGATTTTCTTCCCCTTTGTTTTGTCCCAGGGAGAGGGTCTCTTGGGTTTCCCAAACCCCCAAACACCTCCATCAAGTTGTCCTTCTTGTCTCTAGGTCTGAGATTGTATGGGATTCTCTCTCCCTCTGGCTTTATTGGTAATGGGGCCACTGACGGATCCGGGACGGGATCCAGGCTCAGTTCAGGAATAGAAGTGATGATTCTATCCATAGAAGCATTGATGTTGGATTCAATAGTTTGAGTGTAAATGTTATGTGTGGGCCTGGAAGGACCAGGCCCCGGATCCATAGACGATATGTCTGAAACTATAATAAAAAAAGGAAGGACGGGGGTCGAAAGAAGTACCCTCGATCATTGAAGCTGATCTTGCCTCTAGAGAGGCCTGAGGCATAGGAAGTCTGGGATCCACCTCCATCTCCTGAGCTTGTATGTCTTCTTCCTCCTGCTACTGCATCTAGACCCCTTTTTTTGCCTTCTGGGAGGAGGACATCTCATCTGTCCCGCCCTCTGCCTCCAAAATTGGGTTTTCCACTGGAAACTGGCCCTCCGACTCAGATATATTTTTCCCCTTACATTTTTTCTTTTCCTTCTACGAATGGATAGCGGGTAGTCCTTTGCCATATGACCATACATATGGCATCTGTGACACCTGAAGGGCAGTTGTTCGTAGTCCAATAGCTATATGAATGGCCAATTACAGTAGTGGAGTTAAATTGCTTCTGATAACCCTTCTCTTGGGTTTAATCTCACCAGAATTCTGGAAATCCCTTGTTCTCCCGTCTTCTTGAACGACATATCAGCCTCTAGGAAGAGCCCTAACTCATTCCCAATATCTCTAAACATGTTCTCAATCTACAGAGGATGTGGAAGCCCTGGCAGTCTGACCCAAATGGGAAGGTCCGCTACCTTCTCACACTGTGCATCAAAGAGAGGGTTCCATATTTTAAACAGAATAGGAGCTCGGCCAAAGCCCCATTTTTGATCAAGTACCCAACTAACAGATTCTGTGTTCCTAAACTTGATCATAAACCACCCGTTCATCAGATTTATCACTTCAAATCGCATGTCAGGAGCTTCATCCCAAGCCTTTTTTTCCCACTCACTGATGTAGCTTGTTGATAGCTTCTTTCCTTTGGCTCTCCCCACCAGGGTAACATTCGTCGTCTCCATAGCTTCGTCCACTGAAATCTCAATACCCATAATCAATTTGGGTATTTTATCCTTTCTTCTAACCCCTTTACCTTTCTTCCTTAAACCTCTAGAGTTGTCCGAGTCCCCCGCATTTTCCGCAAGTTAGTTACCTCCTTGGTTCAGTAAATGGATTTCTGAGCCCGAGTGTTATGTTCAATCCTCCTCCCTGATAACGGGTCTCTTTATCCGATCAATGCACAGACATAATTTTTCAAAGAGTTTCCCTTCCTGCATTCCTCCAAATATGTCCTGATGATCGTTGAGGGCACCTTGTCCACGGCTTATTTCCCTCGAGATTCCTTCTATAGACAATCGTTGTTCATTATGTTGGGTTGTTGATTTCTCCGTCCTTCCTTTAGCTATTGCATCTGCTATACATCCCCACCCAGTTCCCCGGAGGAAACCCTGTAATCTCTTTTCCCCAATGCTCGGAAATTTCGAGGGTTTGTGCGTCCCAAAACCCTTTGTCCTTCCTTCTCTGATAAACTACGATCTGAGCCTTCCCTGCCCCAAGCTTTGAATATCGTAGGCCTACCCATGGGGATTCCAGGAGGAACAGATGAAAACAATGTCCTCTAATCCCCCTATCCGAATATAGGGATGACGAAGATTTGAGGGTGGCTCAAAAACCCAATTTTTCAGTGCCGGATCTCCTAAATCTGCAAACCAAGGTTGATTTCCTGTTGATGATTCAAGTGATAACTGATCCCTCCTCTCCATAACTCTGGGAGTATCTTCTCTGGAAACTAGCAAGACCTCTAAATCCCTGACCTTCCCCGAGCCTCTTAAAATACAGGATCACATCCCAGTCGTACCTATGAAATCCAAGATATTTTGGTTTGTTACCTCCATTCCCCATGTTGTACATGTCAGCCCCTCATTTCAATTTTTGGTTTTCAACTTCCACAGAGCTTTTAAATTCCTTATCATAGCTTGAGAAATTCGTTTCTATCTACCTTTTCTTTTCCCGCCTCCTCAAACACATTAGAAAACACTACGAGCATACATCCAAAAAAGTAAAACGTCCAGCCCCTTTAGCCATGGCCCCTATATTTTACCATTCCATGTGATCAGGGCTCAGAACCAAAGGTTAAATCCAAAGGCGCTGAAAAGTACATATCTATCGCGTGCATTCTTGGACCGTCGGATCAAAATACAAATCAACGGAGCGGAGCTTTACTTGCCATAGTGGTCCCCGCGCCCGAAAACCAGTGGTTTATTCCGCACCACCTTCGCTCAACGGGCGGTATTCTCCGCGGGGCCAGCGATTCCATTGAATGTGCGCCACGTGTCTTTTGTACGGGCCCGAAACCGCTCCCATTTCGCACGTTAATGTTCAGTCAAAGATTGGGTAGCGGAATAAATGGTGACCGTCAGATCTCGGGGCCTCCATCCGACGGCCATCGTGCCTCGAAGATGCACACGCTTTATCTCAGGCCTCCACTCTCCCCGCGCATTAAATTTCGACCAAAGGATGTGCAGCAGAATAAGTCATCGCCGTCTGATCCTGCGCCTTTAATCCAACGGTGGTTATTCCCCAAAGCTGCAGGTGTTTTAACCCGTGTCTATCACGCCCATGGCCCACCGTTCCATCGCCCCGATGCTTTTGTAACCATTGATCTTGTTTAAAGAATGCACGGCCTAGATCATTCCCCTGCCACGTTGTTAATCCCGTACTCCTCCACGTTATCACCCCCGCGCATTTGTCATATTTCATTCACCATTACACCTTTCGTTCAAATTTAAACGTTTTACGATATAAACTTCCGCCCGGCTTGTCCATCACCATTCCTCTGTGTTTTTCACCATCCCCCATTGTTTCGCCATGCCTACGAGTCTTCACCACCACGTCCATGGATCCCGTCACGTCATTGTCCCTGTACCAGGTTTCCTTTAACATGTTTGTGGGTTTTTGCAGGATACAGCGACGGGGAATCACCATTAACCTCAGCCTCCATTATAAAAATCAAAGATGTACTAGAAGGTCAGCTTCCAGAGGGAAAATTTAAGAAGACAAACCCAGGGTAGTTGTTGTGGCATGACCTTCATTAATGAAACAAGACGTAAATCTGTCATGCACCTCAGAGCATTTCAAAAGGCAGATTCTGGTAGCTGAAGACATTAATTTCACAACAAATAATATCAGTTGAAGATCAAGGAAATCCAGCGTCCAGAAGGCAAAGGGTACAGGTGCATAAAATCACATCCTCCAGGTTCTACTTCAACAAATTTTCATCCCAGAAGAGTACAAAATGTCTCATATTTTATTCTTCATACCCTATCCCTGGAGGAATTTGAATCTACAACATTTAATTTAGAGAGCCGACCTAAGAGTACATACAGCACATCACACTAATTGAGTAGTATGGGCGCGAATATTTTCCACCATTTCATTCAAATTAGGCAAATTAAATGTACATGACCGACCTTGTTTTTCTAGATTTTTCTGTTCTTTCTATAAATACCCAGAAATAAGACATTGTAGAGGTTCCAGAATTCTGTCAGCAAACTGTGCAGTGAAAGGCTTTGTATACATCTTGTAAATTTTCTGTATGAAGGCTAAGAGCCCGTAGGGTCTCAGTGAGGAGGAGTTATAAATGTAATGAGGATTCTGGTCTTTGGTATCCCACAATATGTAATCTTTTCTTATGTGTTAATATAATATCTCATTTCATTGCATTTATCTTCTTGTATCATGTTCTAGAATGCGAGTGGCTCACTGATCTTAAGTAAGGATTCATCCTAGTTGGTGCCCATACTTGGATTAGTCAAGCGCTTTAAATAGGCCTAGTCATGATATAATGTTCCATGTTCATGTCATTCATATTTTCTGCTATATTAGTTACTTGAGGAGGGTGCTTTTAAAACGCCATTGTCATGTATGGATTCTTAGTTGGATAAGCCCATATGTGGTTCTATTGTGTATCTGGGTATCAGCCTCATGTTAACTAGTATCTCCTTCATGTTTTCCTCACTGCATCCACTTTCTGATATTTGATTTCTGTGGCATATTATTTGAACTGGCCCTCTTTGCAGTAAGTTGTCTCTTAACTGTCTGATGCTTTTGTATTGGATTTTTTGCATGTTGTTCCTACATTATTCTTATCTTTGTATCAGCTTCTGAGAGAGTTTGGTTCCATTTAAACTAATTTCCTTGTTTTGTAAGAGATAGTAAGAGAGCTTTTGGATTGACAACCCAAGATATATTATGAGCTCCTTGCTATGTTAAGATGTCCTAGGCACTGGTCTATAGCAACTCTAGGCTATCTCTAGGTGTGACAAAATTGTCTACAACACCCCACATGCCCGAAGCTGGCATGTCTCCGAGGGAACAGTATCCCTCCACCATTTTCGAATCGTTGACCATGGCGCTTGC
>CM076570.1:225908536-225986158 GCA_034641835.2 Pinus albicaulis
CCGTTGACCATGGCGCCTTCTCCCATCTTTTAACATCAACGGTTAACCGTTCCCCTGCGCACCTTAACCAAAACGTGTGCACCCACTGGACTATGCGGGTAATCTCTGCTCCATGCAAGTAATGGTGAAAAACTATAAAAGTGACAGAAGGTAAGAGTAAAAACAAAGACTAAACAGACCCTAGGTAGCTCATCCTCCATTGAGCACAAATGGATCATCCCGATGCCTCGAGAAGCATGACCACGACCGCCACCCTTCCGTTTGCATGGTACCCACCTACCCCATAGGTTTCCCACGCTACCATAGATTACCCTACTACCTGGTTACATGGCCATCGTTGTCAGTGAGCCGCCATTCCTCGTTGCAGACCCTAGCCGCCCTCCATTGTTGCAGGATAAATGTCTCCTCTCTATCTAGAACCCTCGAACATGGTCAGCGTTATCTTTATGACCCCTTCTTTAAAAATATTAATATCGTACACCTACTTTAACTTATAGAACTTGGGAAATACTTTGTTTTTTCACCCAAAGACATGTAATGGATGTAAATTTGGTCCCTTAGTTGGTTCTTTCAATACATTAGTAATATTGGCTAAGTTACTTGTGATTAATTTATTTTATATATGTTGACGTCTAACCACTAGTTGAAGTTGGATGTGTTTTTGAAGGCGTGAAACTAGGCATTATCAATCTTATCAACCAATGTGAGTGACTATGTGGTGCTTCATCATCTTCAATGGTCTACATCAGTATTATTTGGAGCATTATTTCTAATGTACAAAGTTTTTCTAACACACACATGAGAAATTTTATTCACCCATGTGCACCAAAATAAAAAATGAACTTAACTTAGATTCAATTTTATTTTCCTTTTTTTAGCTAAACTTGGATTTTAACAAGATTTAGTTTTGGATTTGTTTTTTAACCTTAGATTCATCTTATTTTCCATTTAGATCCTATGTTTTTTTTAATACTTTAGTTTACATTAAAAATCAACATCATGTTGTCCATAGTGTCTTGGAAAGACGGTGATCAGGTGCTCTGTTAAGGCACTCCTTGATGTAAATTCACTCGTTCAATCCTCTTCCCCAAACAGGGTGATATGTATTGGAAATGATGATGAAGATGTAGTCCTACCCAGCTTACAAAAAAAAAATCAACATCATGTAATTATATATATGTGTGTGTGTGTGTGTGTGTGTGTGTGTGTGTGTGTGTGTGTGTGTGTATACACTTTAATGATTTGATAAACACAAACACCCTAAACGTGTATTTTGAAACATCTCATGCCATAATAATTTTGAGAACTTGATATGTTATGTAAGATTTTTTAAACAAATTTGATAAAGTACAACTTGTGAATTCATTAACCATTTGACTTGAAAATCTTGCAATTGGGTTATAAATCCTTTCCATTTGGTTATTTATCTTGAATGCTTGAATACGCAAATTATCATTTGAAGACATGGTTGGATTCATATTTTCCTTTGTTTGGCTATTGGTATACAATTTAAATTGCCTAAAAATGTCACAACAATGGGTGATAATGAACGATGTATCCCCCTCCCCCCCCTCACATAATCATTGATGGTCACTTCACCGTTTAAGGCCTCCACCATTTGGCACATGGAAAACACGCACTAGCTGATGGACTCCTGGGTTTGCGTTAGATCCAACCTTTGGGAAGGATTATCATTTCAATGTCAATATTTCCAGTACAATGCGCAGAGCTTCGCTAAGGATCCACATCACTCTACATTAAATCTTATCATGGATTTTCTCCAGAGCCAAAGTTTGATCCATTAGGAAAAGGATGATGGCATCATGAAGAAGAGTGGGAAATTTTCTATAAGTAATGGCCAATGGAGTGTTGGATTTCATAGATTGAAGTTGTATCCTTTAAACTTTTCGATGGTTTACCTTGTCTCTTTGTCAATTGCTTGCCTTTACATTAGCAATTCATCGTCCTTGCCCTTCTCGTTCCACAAACTAAAAAATTCTACAGGAAACGAGGAGGATTTTTTTTTTATTTCTATCATGATGCTAGACTTTGGAAGCTCCCTTGTTCATATTCATCCTATTCAATCTAGGTCTAGGCATTAGCATAATGATCGACCTCCTCCCAATGTGGGGACTTTTTGTCCTCACTAACATTCTACACTGAGGAGGCCATCAATTTCCCATGTATTCTTGCATCTTACTTTGGTTTGGGTCAATATTCATCTCAGTCCCTTTCACTTCACCTATGTGGCCATCCTTTATATCAATCCTCTGACTCGTTGAACCTTCCTATTCATTTTCCTGCTTCAAAATGTCAATTGGTAATCCTTTGCTTCACATCCAATCTTTATTACCTTCGGCCCACCCCGACGGTTTCATGTGACTCTAAATCCAAACAAGGCTTATCTCAATTATTGAGTCCTCAATCCTACTTCCACACACTTTCCCGAAGTCAAAATTTCGGCTCGAAGTCTAGTAGACATCATATTTTTAGATGATGAAGATGATCTCGCACAACCATTTGTTGGTTAGGTTCTAACTCAAGGCTAGATATGCTTCAACTTCTATTATATTTTGTTTTTTCCCCCACTAATGCTTATAGGCATGCACTGTTTAATCAATATGTAACTTGGCATGTTTTTCCTAAGTATTTATCTTTCTATTTGTCAGCCACATTAGCTAAGCAAGGTTTAAAAAACCTAAAAATTTTGAAATCATGCTACTGGTATGGTTACCCTTCAAGTAGACCAATAGCTTTCAATTTTGTACTATGTAAATTTCTAATGAAGTAATTAAAAGTTTCCAACTTTACCAAAAAAAAAAAAAAAATTGCCTGAAAATGGAATAAATTGGGTGTTGCATAATGCTCCATGGAATTAACTTATATTAGTAACAAATATATTGTGTGTATACAAAATAATCATTGTATTTGATTTGCATCCCTCTTTAATATGGTGATTTTGTGATGTTGGGATTTCTTTAAATATTTCAGTCACAATGAATTGTACATTTCTAAATGGTTAAAGAATTTGTTGGAGAAAATAATCAAATTTTATCTTTTTCTGAATGGTCACCCGTTTTCTTTTGAAATGAAATAAATGATGAGGCAAGTGAATTTTGTGCAAAGGGTTTATAATTGATTTTTGACGATGTGTATGGAAATTTTACACATGTATCAATTACATTTAACTTGCATTTGAAACATTTAATGAAATATCTATTTGTTTCAAGAAATCATATTTTTATTTCAAGTGCATATACTCTTTCAATGGAACGAATGATGATTACTATATATGATGAATAGTACAAGTATATGACTCCTACATATACTTATTGAGCAATATTTCCCTTAGAATTTTAGGCTAGAGACGTGTTTCGGCGTCTATAAATAACAACAAGATCTATCATTAAGCCACTAAAACTACGATTTGGGACTCATACACGTAGTGAAAACTCATGACTTCAAAAGACTACTCATTGAGCTTAAGTCTCACCTTGTTGGAGGTCCATTTTACCCTTGTCAACACCCATTCAAGTAGTATCACCTTGGACATAACTGAACACAAACATCACTTCCACGTAACTTGAGTCTATCAAAAGTCACCCGATGGTAAAACCTGAAGCCATTCATTCACTCGCTTGATTGTTATAGTGCACCGAAAATAGCATTTGAGAAGATTACTCTCTCATACTGGGCTCATGTTTGGAATATTTCAGGGCTATAGCACCAGGCACACCCGTGATACGAGCTATTTCTTAGTAAAAAAAAGCATACTACCGAATCACACCACTCAAACAAACATTTACTTTTTAAATTATAGATCTGAAATGAATTTATATTTATTTGTGCTGCAAATTTATTTGAATGATATTTGGCATAAAATAATCAGCAAACAAATCATCATCATACCACAACCTTATAGAAACATCAACAAAGTCACATAATCACTCACCCAACAACAAACATAGAATTGAAATTAAACATAGGTAAACCCCCCTTAGGTTAGGAGAAACACACATCCAATACCCAAAAGTGAGGGGCAAGGTCATTGAGGTGACATTAGTGGCTTAGCTATTAGTATCCATAGGTTCCCTTATTAGTTATATTGGGACTTTTGCTCTAGGGAGAATCTGATCGATAAAATTCTTGGCATCATTCTCGAGTATAAAGTCCATTCCTTGAGTGTTCGACATTGGATTCAACAAGATTCAATGACTAAGATTTGAAGGTTTTATTGAGTTAACTCACCCAGCGAATCCATTGTAGGAAAGAATCCATTTTCCTAAATATGGCTCCTTAGGAACTTCATGAACTACAAATCCATTGATTTCAAAGATATTCCTGGGTATCCAAATTATTACACCTCAAAATGGTTAGATGATCTCCCAAGATATAATGGTGATCCTTCATTATTTATTACTCATGGTACCAAATTTCTCATATATACTTCAAATATCAACATAACACATGAGGATGTGTTGATATAACTTTTTGTCTCCTCTTTGGAATATAAATAAGACAAGTGGAGAAGATTGTGTTTAAGTGAAAAATGCATCACTTCCATGGAGATGTTCTTCGAGCTATTTGTAAATTTTGGGCTCATACACTTCAAAATTATAAGGACACTTTTATTAGGTATTGGATGACTTCACCAGAAGAAGAATTTCACATCTCTATAGAAAGTAAACCATGTGAAAAGATTGTAGATGAATAGATTCCTTGTGGCCCTCCTCGAGAACAAGCATTCCCCAACCAACCTAGCAAGGTTATAAATAAAGATGATCACAAGGAAGAATATAAGGTTGGGCACTTAGATAGCTTGATTTATATTTACCATTACAACAAGGGAGAGATAGATGGTGTGTTCTTACCATTCATAGGAATCCTTCATTGCAACTTATGGAAGAAATGAATCAAAAGCTTGAAGATAACAATACCTTTTGAAATTGATAGGAAAACATCAGTATATGGTTGAAACTCATGAGGAATATGTTTCAATTATTAAAATCCAATAAATAATCATGGATGAAGGATCCTCCCATGATATTACCAAGGAATAAGAGTTGGCTCATAGTCTTGATGAGAATGAAGTAGAAAACCAATCATCTAGTGATGAGCCTATGGAGATAAAAATGATTCATGAGGAGCTTAGGGATGAATATACACTTGAAGATAAATTATTTGATGAGCATATCAAGTACAAGAAACCCTTTTGTGACCCCATCAATATATCGAGCTTATAAAGAAGAACTTAAGGGAAAACACTCATTTGATAATCCCATGAAGGATGAGTAATATGAAGAAGAACACCAACCATCTAGTGTGAAATTACAGGAGAAATCATATTGTTGGAAAATGTAACTATGACCAGTCTTCATAATTAATATTGTATAGATTAAAAGAAATAGAAAGATAAAAATATAACTTTAAAAGCATGGTTTTCATGCTCTATTTCATTTTTGTCAACTAGGTTAAGCATGTTCTTCATGCTCTAGGGTTTATTGAGTCAATATTATCCTTGTCATTTGTATAATACCCTTATGGGCACATTGTATCAATAAAGAAACATTATTTTTTATTTTAAAATGTCTTTTGTGGACTCCCATCACAAAGTTGGCCTAAAGAGGCCTCTTCGACCAAGCAAAAGGGTTTATATTGAGAAGCATTCGACCTTATTTGGAATCAATAAATCAATCAAGTTTGACTTGCACCAAAACAAAATCTAGTCAAGTGTGGAGGAAAGAGAAGAGCGAAGAAGAAAAATTTTGAATTTTGACCTAAATTAGCTCACACATGCGAGATTTATGGGGATTCTTGCAAGTTGCAGGGCCGAAGATTTAAGGATGAGTTGCATACCTGAAATAAGGGACCAAAACTTTGTCTATTATAGATTGAAATGACCTTAACTCTCATTTACTTTGGCTCTTTGAAGAATATACTTTGAAGAAAGGAAGGACCTAAGCTCTCCTTGACTTTGACTCCTTGAAAAAGATACTTTGAAGGACGGAAGGACCTTTAACTCTCATTGAATTTGACTACTTGAAGAAGGAAGGACCTTGACTCTCGTTGAATTTGAAAGAAGACTTTGACTCTTGTGAAAGAAGATACCTTGGAAGGCTGACTTGGTGTATGGTGGAAGTCTTGGTCAAGTATTGGTTGTCTCATTTTGATTTGGTTATGCTATCACTCCGCCAGATCTCCAAGACTGAAGAAGAGATCCCAACAGAGGTGACCAAAGACCAACCTTTTAACTTGGTATCTAGCCCTACCAAGTCGAAGAGGGTTCTCTCCACAAATATCACAGCCAAGAAGGCTGGATGAAAAAATTTTAGGCTAGTTATAAAATGCAGAAAGGTTTGTTTTGTTTTGATTGGGTTGGGTTTGTTGGATGAGGATTAGGTCAAGAGGACTAGGTCAGGGAAAATGAGATGGAATTATAGTCCATTCGATGGGGCAAGGTAGGTAGAAGGCTCATCACTTAAAGGTGATTTGGTGAGATGGTTTAAGACTGATGAGGAGCTAGGAAGAGCATAGGAGATGTATTCTTCCTAAACTGAAGAAAATGGACAAATTATGAAAAAATTCCCAAAACAGAGAATGAAAAACATGTACTTTTCCTATCAACTTTAAATTTATCATATAATATACATGAAATGTTTATAATCTTACAAAACATTCACACAAATGATCACAGATAAAAAACAATGCTAAACATTCATACCACATGAATCCCAAGGAAATAGTGCAATGCTTCATTAGTTTCAGGCCAAACTGATTACTTGATCAATACAACAGCATCCAAGCTGATTCCAACCCTTGCTAAGAGTGAAGAAAGGGAATATATAGACATCAAAACTACATTCTCTCATCCTCAGGGGTCGAATCCTTGAGTTGAGGATGAGATCCACAAAATTCTAAACTGAAAGCTGGAGTGTAGGGAGCTCTGAGTGACTCCTCCCTAATTACATTGAAATAGATTCATTTGACTTTGATGATTACATTTACATCATGAATCTACCCCTAGGTAACTTATTCATAACATATTTACATTTACCATGCTCAATTACATAAGTGAAATCATGATTTTCAAGATAAAAGTCAAATTTTCAATGAAATTTCAAAAATATCGGCAAACTGTCAAACGCACCCTCTCTTTGCCAAGCGCGCCCTCCCTTTTGTAAACACACCCTCCATCTTGAAGGTTGTTTTTGATTGGTTTGTAGGTGTCCAAAGTGGCTCCAAAATGGCTTGTTGGAAATCCCTTCAAGTCTACTTTCTGAATATGTCTTCAGTTTTGAAAATGAAGCTCATTTTCCCTTTCAAAACTCAATCCTCCCAAGACTTCTCAGCGCGCAGCGCCAGGGCAAAAAATGAGGTAGAAACATGATTTTTTGTTAGTTTTTTCCTTTTTCACCTACTAGTTTTGCAAACCAAAGCTTTCAAAGTGGTGTTCTGATATGTATTTACCATTTTTCATCCAATGGTGGTGGTCTTTTGGTCAAAAAGTGGCTCAAAAAAGAGCACAGTGCCAAGGGCGTTGCGCGCCTAAGTGCACCCTCCCAGTGCCAGGTGCGCCCTCCCAGTGCTAGGCACGCCCTCCAACTTGCAAACCACTTTTGGAGGCCTTCTTGGTGTCCAAATTTTTCCCAAGATAACTCATTGGAAATTTTATCCTCAAAAATTGATTCTCCCAAGACTGGTCAAAAGTGCAGAATGAGGGTGCAAAAATCCAGTGTGCTTTTGCATACAACTTTTGGAGACCTTCCTCAACTCCAAATTGGTCTCAGGATAGCTCATTGGAAATATCTCTCTGTCTAGTTGTCATTTGCTTTATAAAGTAAGTCATTTGGACACTCCATCAGGGAGAAATATTTATTTTTCCAAGGTCACTCCAGAAGTGCAGAAAACCTCTTGCAGCAACTATATTTTTGACATTTATCCAAAACCATGACACATGTGTAACCACTGAAGGATTTTTTTCTTCCTTGGCCTATTATCGACAAAAACCTCTCTCACTTTTGTCAAATTCATCTCGTTTAGTCAGAAACACAGTTTGAAGAAAAATTGGCCCTATGTGTGGAAAATGAATTGTCCCTTGAAATGACTTCTTGAAAAATGATGGCGATATGATTTTTATGAGTTGGAATGGCCTCATATTTTCTGAAATGAACTCCCGTATGCCTCCTCTGCTTATATGTCTCTGATTCCATAGCAAACCCTAGCTCAGTGTGAGAGGAAATTACGGTTTGGTGCTTGTGGAAAATGATGGTTTGGGCACCCTTGGGAAAAGACAACTCCCTTTGGAATTCTCTTAACCTTTTGAAACTTTACCCTTTCACTTGACTATTTCCCTTGACAAATTGATCTTTTGATGGTCTTTGAGAACTTTTTTAATTTGACTGTTTGATGCTTTGGCATGTTTGGAACACTTAATTAGCAGCTTGGGATGATGAACTTATTACATTTAAATGACATTAAAATTACATAATGGAAATATAAAAACTTATATTTGAACTCAAAATTACATGATGAAATAAGTATTTATCTTTACAAATCATCTTCACATGGTGAAGAGAAGTTTATTTGATCACTTTCTACTTGTTGGTCTTACGCAATGAAATGGAGTTTTATTAGACTTTGGAAACCCTAATGACCTAGTGAAAACTTGAAAAACCCTAGAAAACCTAATGGAACCTTGGAAGACTGAACTTTATGATAACTTTGACCTCATGACTGATGTGATGGCATGATGACCTTGACTTTATGGATGATGTGCAGTCAATAAGGTATGAAAATATGCCAGCAAGTAATCAATTTTAGGGAAGAGTGATGTTTTTTGGGCTAGAGCTACCATCAGTGAGTAAATTTTTTGCATGACCTAATGGAATGATAAAAAATTATGAAAAGAGTATTTTTTATCATTGATGGTAGTTTGCAAATAATGACACTAACATTGGCCTTATTATGGATGATAGCTCTGAAAGAGGTGTCAAGAACCACATAACTCTAGATTTTTCATATCAGTGCCTCTTCCATTGGGCCAATATGGTCAAAAACTCAAACTAAAAAACTTGACTAAAAATTAATAACTGAAGAAATAGACTAAATCAATGCAAACTTAAGTGACTGAAACTTGACTCAATACTGACTTACTTGACTGAGAACTGAACTTTTTGAAAATGGAAAAAAATCAGTGAAGCTCCATGGCCTTCACTTTGGGCTCCAAACTCGAGAGATTCTCTACTTCACACTCGTAGAAAACTTAATATTGAAACAAACTTGCTGCTGAAAACAAAATCAAATCAAACTGAAATGATACCAACCTACTCTAATCTGTTGCACAATTGTTGATTAGGTGAAATTATCCTTCCATTGTAACCAATCCAAGAGATGGCTACTTAATGAAGTTATGCTCTTACTTTCCTCGAGTAGGCAGAATGATGTACATGTAGACAACTCACAATAAAAATTGAAACCAAGACTTATGTTGACAAACAAGTCAACATTCATCTTCTCCAATGCTTACAAAATACTGCTGAAGGGATCTTGAAAATCCTGAAGCATTACCTTGCCTTGAGATCCAACAAGAAAAATACAAGTACTCCCTTTATTCTTATCTGAAATAACACTTGGTTGTTGATTCATAGGAAAGCATAGGGAAGTATGACTTTCTGTTGTCTGAGTGTTGGTTGCAAATTCCTGAAGCACAGGAAACTCTGACTCTATCACTTACACGTTGTCTATCTTAGGTTCATACTCTTCAAATTCATATTCTAAATCATCCTTGAACTAAAAAAAAAAATTCAAGATTGTTAAACATGACAGCCCTATCATCTTCATAAAATAAAATAGTCCCCGCTATCTGATCTTGTAAGAAATCATCATCACAAATTGGCTTACTCTCAACAACTTCCTGTATAGTTTCATCAATCTCATGATTGTCATCATTTAAACTCAAATTTTCATTTTCAATGATGGAAGAAGTTTCACTAACACATTCTTGACTATGTGAACACTACAAACCTGCATTAGCTTGGGTTGTAATATGATTGTTCAGGAGATGATCTATCTCATCTTCATACAAAGGAGAAAACTGAGTTTTATAGCAGTTAACATTGGCTTGATGATTCTCATTTTCAAGATCAGGAATAGGCATTTCTTTTTCTAGGTCCTAGTCTTTTTCATCCAAGGAGGAAACTATTGATTCTTGTTGGGAGGAAAAATCATATAGGGCTTCTATGATCTTATCATCGAGACACTCTTCATCCCCATACTAATTTTCAAGAAACTCAATGAAATTATCAGAGATCTCACAACAACTATCAATCATCGACAAGGAAGAATTGGAACTTTGATAATGTTTAAATAAAACTGAATGAAAGTCCTTTAGAGAATATAAACTAGCAGATGGTAGACTCTCATACCATGATCTCGCTTTTTTCTCCAAGTTAGCCATAAACATATTCATCATACAATCTTCAAGAAACTCAATCTTTAATCTGTGAATATGCAAATGAAATTTGACCAAATGCAAACTAGCATCTTCACCGTCTTGACTCTTAAACTTTGACAATCTGATTTCCAATCTATACGAGGAATACAGTTCAGAAAACCAGGAATATGAGCTCGATTCATAAGAGCATACCTTCGAGCAATCGAATCCATTTTGACAACAATGAAGTCACCAAGAAGTTTTTTAAACTACCAGTTCTTGAAGAGTGGAGTCACCATAAAAATTATGAACCTTTGGATTCTTTGACACTAGACTCATCAGGTGAATGATGCAGCCTTCATATGCATCTGATCGTTGTTCACCATCAGCAATCAGATATGATCTTTGTCGTTCTTTCCCAGGGAATATTTGTCTTTTCGCCTCCGTGACAACGGTGCCAGTATGTTATCACTCCGCCAGATCTCCAAGGTTGAAGAATAGATCCCAAAAAACGTAACCACAGACCAACCTTTTAACTTGGTATCTAGCCATACCAAATCAGAGAGGAATATCTCCACAAAGATCACAACCAAGAGGGCTGGATGAAAAGGTTTTAGGATAGCTATAAAATGCATAAGGGTTTGTTTTGTTTTGATTGGGTTGGGTTTGCTGGATAAGGATTAGGTCAAGAGGACTAGGTCAGGGAAAATGAGATGGAATTGCAGTCCATTCAATCGGGCAAGGTAGGTAGAAGGCTCATCACTTAAAGGTGATTTGGTGAGATGGTTTAAGACTGATGAGGAGCTAGGAAGAGCATAGGAGATGTATTCTTCCTAAACTGAATAAAATGGATAAATAATGACAAATTTCACAAAACAGAGCATGAAAAACATGTATTATGCCTATCAACTTGAAATTTATCATATAATAGACATGAAATGTTTATGAGCTTACAAAACATTCATACAAATGATCACAGAGAAAGCAAAACATTCATACCACATGAATCCCAAGGAAATAGCTGCAATTCTTCATTAGTTTCAGGCCAAACTGATTACTTGATCAATACAATAGCATCCAAACTGATTCCAACCTTTGCTAAGAGTGAAGAAAGGGAAGATATAGACATCAAAACTACATTCTCTCATCCTCAGGGTTCGAATCCCTGAGTTGAGGATGGATCCACAAAATTTTGAACTGAAAGCTGGAGTGTAGGGAGCTCTAAGTGACTCCTCCCTAATTACATCGAAATTGATTCATTTGACTTTGATGATTACATTTACATCATGAATCCACCCCTAGGTAACTTATCCATATCATATTTTACATTTACCATGCTCAATTACATAAGTGAAATCATGATTTTCAAGATAAAAGTCAAATTTTCAATGAAATTTTAAAAATATCATAAAATTTTCAAACGCGCCCTCTCTTTCCATGGTGTGGCCTCCCTTTGGTAAACGTGCCCTCCATTTTGCAGGTTGTTTTTGACTAGGTTGTCGGTGTCCAAATTGGCTCCAAGATGGCTTGTTGGAAAGCTCTTCAAGTATACTTTTTGAATATGTCTTCAGTTTTCAAAATGAAGCTCATTTGCCTTGTCAAAACTCAATCCTCCAAAGACTTCTTAGCGCACAGTGCTAGGGCCAAAAATGAGGCAGAAACATGATTTTTTGCTATTTTTTTGCCTTTTTCACCTGTTAGTTTTGCAAACCAAGGCTTGAAAAGTGGTTTTCTGAGATGTATTGACCATTTTTCATCCAATGGTGGTGGTATTTTGGTCAAAAATTCGCTCAAAAAAGAGCGCAACGCCAAGGGATATGTGTGCCTAGGTGCGCCCTCCTAGTGCCAAGTGCGCCCTCACAGTGCTAGGCGTGCCCTCAAACTTGAAGACCACTTTTGGAGGCCTTCCTGATGTCCAAATTTGGCCCAAGATATCTCAATGGAAATATTATCTTGTATGATTTCTAAATATGTATTTATTTTTCATAATGGAGTTGATTTTCCTTGTCAAAAATTAATTCTCCCAATACTGGTCAAAAGTGTAGAATGAGGTTGCAAAAATGCATTGTGCTTTTGAAGGCAACTTTTGGAGACCTTCCTCAACTCCAAATTGAGCTCAGGATAGCTCATTGGAAATATCTCTTTGTTTAGTTTTCATTTGACTTATCAAGTAAGTCATTTGGACATTCCATCAGGGAGAAATATTGATTTACCTAAGGTCACTCTAGAGGTGTAGAAAACCTCTTGTAGCAACTATATTTTTGACATTTATCCAAAACCATGACACCTGTGTAAAAACGGAATGATTTTTTCTTCCTTGGCCTATGATGGACAAAAACTTCTCTCACTTTTGTCAAATTCATCTTTGTTTGGTCAGAAACACAGTTTAAAGAAAAAATGGCCCTATGTGTGGCAAATGGTTTGTCCCTTGCAATGAATTCTTGAAAAATGATGAAGATGTGACGTTTATGAGTTGGACTGGCCTCATACTTACTGAAATGACCTCCCTTATGCCTTATCTTCTCATATGTCTCTAATTCCATAGAAAACCCTAGCTCAGTGGGAGAGGAAATTAGGGTTTGGTTCTTGTGGAAAATGATGGTTTGGGCACCCTTGGGAAAAGACAACTCCCTTTGGCATTATCCTAACCTTTTGAAACTTTACCCTTTCATTTGAGTATTTCCTTTGACATATTAATCTTTTGATGGTCTTTGAGAATTTTTTGAATTTGACTTTTTGGTGCTTTGTCATGTTTGGAACATTGAATTAGCAGCTTGGGACGATGAACTTATTCCATTTAAATGACATAAAATTACATAATGGAAATATAAAAACTTACGCTTGAACTCAAAATTACATGATGAAATAAGTATTTATCTTTACAAATCATCTTCACATGGTGAAGAGAAGTTTATTTGATCACTTTCTACTTGTTGGTCTTATGCAATGAAATGGAGTTTTATTGGACTTTGGAAACCCTAATGACCCAGTGAAAACTTGAAAAACCTAATGGAACCTTGAAAGACTGAACTTTATGATAACTTTGACCTCATGACTGATGTGATGGCATCATGACCTTAACTTTATGGATGATGTACAGTCAGCAAGGTATGAAAATATGCCAGCAAGTAATCAAGTTTAGGGAAGAGTGATGTTTTTTGGGCTAGAGCTACTATCAGTGAGTAAATTTTTTGCATGACCTAACGGAATGATAAAAAATTCTGAGTGGGACTCCTAAAATTATATGAAAATAGTATTTTTTATCACTGATGGCAGTATGCAAGTACTAACACTAACAGGTTCTATAATAGAAGAAGAGATTTATTGGGTTTTCCCCTAGGAGAGGGATTTTTTCCTGTCCAAGAGCATACATATTGAGTTATATTGTTCTTGTGATCTCCATGTTATTTTGATTTGATAGTTGCTTCATGAAGAGAAGATCAAAGAAGACATCATTACTTAATAATTATCACAAGCTATTATCAAAGTAAGAAAATCATTAGAGAATTTTTGAGGTCTAAAATGGGTCTCCTAAGGAATATTTTAAAATAATAGTGAAAATAATAAACTAAGATTAAATTATCTCATCAAGTTTTGGAGGGAAAAAAGAAAAAACCATTTTTTCAACTCGTATTTTCAACTATTTTACTCAAATTTCGAGCAGGAGAACTCATTGGATGCAGAATTTGATTTTGCATCCAAGGAATACCCATGTTGCATACTTTTGATGGACCCTACTACACGAAAAATATGAAATACATGAAAAAAAACATAATTGCAATCACAGTTTTTCATGTATTTCACATTTTTTATGTAGTTGGTTCCATCGAAAGTGTGCAACATGGGTACTCCTTGGATGCAAAATCAATTTTCGCGTCCAACGAGTGCTCCTGCTCAAAATTTGGATAAAATCATAGGGAGATAAGTTGAAAATACAAGTTGAAAAAATAAATTTTTTAATTTATGTTTTTAATTTTTTCATCTTTTTACCTTTTTACTCCAAAAATGATGAATCATCACGCATGGCTGAGATCATCATACTGAATTCTATTGTTTTTTATAAAGTTGATTTTTTTTGTACATTTCTATTTTGAGGCCCATTTTTTACCTCAAAATTTCTCTAATGTTATTCTACCTTTTGATTTTCTAACATATGCAATGTTGATGATGGTCACATGGATGAAGTAGAATCTCATATATCCATCGAGGAACAGTGCTATGATCAAAATTTGGATGAAAACTTAAGAGTGAGAAATGACCAAAATTATTTTTCCTATCCTCACGAATATTTCTCACATTATCAAAACCTTGACGCACATGATTATCATCTAAGACTTTTGAAAGGGATAATTTTAAAGAAGTGGTGGATTTCCCTCATCCCATAGACCAAGCACTAACATTGAGAAATCTTATTTTGACATTTTTCACATAAGAACTAAATTGGATGCAATATATATTTACTACGAAGGTGATCCCATATATGATATTGATTTTTAGGGTGAATAAGTGGTTGGATGTGTTGAGGAAGTTGACTTAGATGCCTTTGGTCTGAGTCTTGAGAATGTGTATTAAGTCATCCCCTTTATCATGAAATGGTTAAGTCTAAAAACTTTGACATAGACTTTGAGCATTCCTTTCCTTTTGAAAGTGTAAGCTTGACTCTTGAATGTCCTTAACATGTTACCCCATCTATGAATTAGAATAATGACCATCAATTTCCATCACCTTTGAATTATTCTCTTTCTTTTTTCAGTTGGTTCAGAGTGACTTGAAATTGCAACAATTTCTATTTGGATCCCAATTGGAGTTTCCTTCACAACATTCGTTCCCTAATAATTTTACGTTTGAAATCAATAAGATGAGATATTCCTGCAAGTATATTATCCCTATTAAAATTCGGGTGGAAAAGGTTTGTGGAGGAACAAATCATTATTGTTATGCTTCGGGTCTTATACTTCATGACCATACTTTTGTCTTGAGTCCATAATTGAAGATGACCATCATTCCCCTTGATGTCCACATAATATTTGATATATCCTTGTTTTCTATGATAACCAAACACAAGGGAATATCTTGCATTATGGATGAGTTTCTAAAGTGGTTGGATTGGACCTTTGACTTCACCTAATAGCCATATCTTTTAGTCAATTCTAGGAGTAGGAAATAATAAGATCTTTGAGCAAGTAACATAGTCTTGTGTGTTTATTTATTGCTTTACTTGGATTGATATCACATTTTCTTTCATGTACCTTTTACTTCCTAATTTAGTTATGTTTACTTTCTGTCATTTTTTTTTCAACATGTTTTATTTCCACTAGTTGCCAAGGGTGGTAAACTCGCTTGTTGACTCTCATGTCTCCCAATTTAGATGTTTCACATGTTATAGGCTTTCAAATAAAACTCCATGGCCTAATAAATAAGAACTTATAGTCTATGAAATCAAGAGAAACTGAAGTTCTCATACACTCTTATGTGAGAGTGCATGTCCCCCAATTGGAGCTAGATGTCAGCATTCAACCATGTAATATTCCCAATTATCCATGAGCTAGTTGGAATATTAAATTTTGTTTTTTTGCTTTGTTTTATGAATAAGAGGACAATGGAGGTCCATAATTCTCCTTAATAATGAATAAATCAATGCCAATGTGAAAAGGATAGATATTGGCAGCTTAATTAAGCACCCTTGGGTATGGAAAGGGGCTGGAACACCTTGGCTCGGTCAACTTTGACCAAATCAATAGCGTTGTCATGGAGGAGTGGTCATCAATGAGAGACAGTGCAATTTTAGATGGAGATGCTTTGCATGGAAGTAGTGTTATTATTGGATGGGGCTTAGGGTATGCAAGCTCATATCTTATTTAAGGAAGAGGATGGCAACCATTATTCATTATGTTGATGTTGATGTATATGAATTTTATGAATATATTGTCTATTTAGACATATATCTATCTCTTGTTGTTTAGCTGAGATTGAGTGTTGTTTAGCACTAGTGTTTCCGATCGGGAATCCCACCTCTTCCATTGATAAGCTCTTGGAGGAGTCTTGTACTACATTTTCAACTATCAGGATTAAGACCAAGCTTCATCTTTCAGTTACAGTGCAAATCCTATTGAGGGTTGAGTTGTTTTGCAGGTTGCAGCAGTGGATACTAGATCTGAGTGATTTCTGATATGTTTTTCATTGGAGAAGGCTTCATTTCCATTGGGAGGACAGTAAGGAAGGCCCTTGTGCATATTTTCATATCTTGGCATCAGGCCAACTATTTATTTATCCCTACAGCGCAGTTTATTTCCAGATCTACGTGATTTCTGTGGGAGGAGTAGCAGGGTGGTTTTGGCACACCATTTGGAGAGAAGGTTTTCTAGTGAAAGGGATCTGCCTTTCATTTAGAGGATCTATTGGAGGAGGATGCATTATTGGTCATATCAGATCAGCCACACTTTCCAGATCTGTATTTTGCAGTGGATCTTCAGCCCTAGGGCTTAGATCCCCATCTTGTACATGGTGTTTTGCTGAAAACCCTTAAGGGGTTCTTCAAAGGAGGTTGTATAGTGCTCAGATCTGTATTGGATCTATCTTTTGAGGCACAAATCAGCCTTTGATCTGTTGTATAACCATTTTTTGTAGCACTGCCTTTAAAACAGTGATGTAGTAGCCTTCCAGCTCTTTATATATAGTAGCAACACCTCTTTTGAGGGATTTTGTCCATTAGAGGCTTGTTCTTTCTTGTTGTAAATCTTATGGCCCATTATTTATGCATATTTTTCTGCTATTATAACATATGAAAGGTCTCCATATTGGCCTCTTGCTTTCATGTAATGTTTACACTGCTATTTCCATGGTTTTGCACTATATTCCTGCTTTTCCCATTTGGGAATATTACAACCCAACCCCCATAAAGACACACTTATTTGGTGTGATTTGTTGTTTCTTGGACGAGATTCTCTTATCAATGTGGACCTACTATTCTCCATTCATCACTTACATTTTTATGTTCATCAGTGATTCACAGTGGTGTATCCTTCGCATGCCCCTAATCTCATATGTGCTAGATGATATTTCATGTTTCTTAGGTTAGTGGTTGGTATTGTTTCATTGCTTCACTTCCCATCTAAAAATGATACTAAGATATCATTTTTTTGTTTAAATGTCAGCGTTTGATGGATGATTTCTCACTTTTAACTTAGTAATGTTACTCTATTACTATTTCTAACCACTAGGACATAATAAAATTTGGATAAGTGTGTCATTAAGCTAGACCATTGAGTACAATTGGGGAATTAGGTTAGGTAACATGGACATATCCCTTCCATACTTAACATTTTTTGTGGGGTATCCCTTCCATTCTTAACATTTTTCGTTAAACACTTTTCACTTTCCATCCCATCCATAAGAGTTAAAATCCCCTTAACCTAGGTTGGGTAACATAGACATATCCCTTTCATACTTAACATTTTTCGTTAAACACTTTTCACTTTCCATCCCGTCCATAAGAGATAAAATCCTCCTAACCTATGGTTAACACGCCAAAGATCATCTAGAAGAGGGTCATCAAGAAAGACAAAAAGAAAATGCAAGCCTCAAAAGGTCAAGAAGAGAAATATAAATTTAAGAAAAGAAACTACTTCATCATGCGCCCCCCCCCCCCCCCCGTTTCAAAAGTTCTAAGAGTAGAACACTTATATAAAGAAAGTGGACTTAGAAAAAAGCAAATTAAACAAAAAAGAAAAAGAAAAAAAAGGGAAGTGTGTGTAGGTTGGAGTAGAAAAATCTCCCTCTGACAAGACTTTGCAAATAAAGAAGAATCTTAGCCATTAATTGACTAGGTGGACCATAATTATACCCTCAACACAATTTATGACTTTGGAAGGTAATCCATATGTTGTATGTATGTCCCCTTCATGACATGTGTAATGGAAGTAACGTTGTTTCCTTCGTTAGTTCTTTGAGTAAATTCGTAACATTGGCTAAGTTAGTTGTGATTAATTTATCTTATCCATGTTAATGTCTAACCACTAGTTTAAATTGGACGTTTTGTTCAAGGTGTGGAACTAGGCATTGCCAATCTTATCAACCAACATGAGCAACTACATGGTCTAGTTTTAGATTCATTTTATTTTTCATTTACAGTCTAGTTAGTTTTTTTAATATATAAAAAATTAAAATTAAAAAATAAATTGTAGCTTACATTATTTTTTTATTTTTTTTAAGTCAACAACATGTTAATTAATAAAAAAATAAAAATAGTGTGACACTTTAATGATTTGATTAACACAAACACCAAAAACATGTAGGTTGAAATATCTCATTCCATAATCATTTTGAGAACTACATTTTTAAACAAATTTAATATTTGAAGCAAAATGATAAAGTATAATTTATGAATTCATTAACCATTTAACTTGCAATTGTTGTGATTGCATTATAAATATTTTCCATTTGGTTTTTGATCTTGAGAGTGCTTGAATATGCAAATTAGCAATTAAAGACATGCTTGGATTCATATTTTCCTTTATTTGGTTCTTGGTATACATTTTAAATTGCCTAAAAATGGAATAAACAAGGTGTTGCACAATGATCCATGGAATTAACTTATATTGGTAAAAAATACATTCCATGTACACAAAATTATCATTATATTGTATTTGCACCCCCCTTTGATATGGCGATTTATGTTGGGATTTCTTTAAAATATCTTGGTCACATCAAATTGTACATTTTTGCATGGTTAAATAATTCCTTGGAGCAAATAATCAAATTTTGTCTTTCTCTTAATGCTCACTTGTTTGCATTTGAGATGGAATAAATTATGAGTCAAGTGAATTTCGTACAAAGGGTTTATAATTGTTTTTTACTGTGTATGGAAGTTTCATACATGTATCAATTACATTGAACTTGCATTTGGAACATTTAATGAAATATCTATTTGTTTCAAGAAATCATATTTTTGTTTCAAGTGTATATACTCTTTCAATGGAATGAATGATGATGATTGTATAAGTTAAATAGCACAAGTACATGACTCCTACACATACTTTATGGGAAAAAAATCCCCTTATATTTTTAGGATAGAGATGTGTTCCAACATCTATAAATAATAACATGATGTATTGTTTTTCCACTAAAACTGTGGTTTGGGACTCACAAAGTAGGGGAACCTTGTGACTTCAAAAGGTTTCTCATTGAGCTTTAAGCTCACTTTGTTGGAGGTCCAGTTTACCCCAATTGGTACTCATTCTAATAGTATCACACTAAATAGAACTGAAAGGGCTAGGTTGGGGGGAATATGAGAGAAAACATAATAACGTCACTTCCACATACCTTGAGTATATTAGAAGTCGCCCTAGGGAGAAACCTGAGGCAAAATAGTTTCCCACCTGACTGTTATTTTGCACTGAAAGCAACCTTCAAGAAGATTACTCTCTCGTATTTCACAATTTCTATGGAAGTTTTATACATGTATCAATTACATTGAATTTGCATTTGGAACATTTAATCAAATATCTATTTATTTAAGGTAGTCATATTTTTGTTTCAAGTGCATATGCTCTTTCAATAGAATGAATGATGATGAATGTATATGTTGAAAAGCACAAGTACATGGCTCCTACACATACTTTATGAGCAATAAATTCCATTATAATTTTAGGCTAGAGGTGTGTTCTATCATCTACAAATAGCAACATGATTTGTCTTTTTTCCACAAAAATTCCAGTTTGAGACTCATACACGTAGTGAAAACTTGTGACTTCAAATGGCTACTCATTCAGCTTTAAGGCTCACCTTGTTGGAGGTCAATTTTACCCTTATTGGTACTCATTCAACTAGTATTGAAATAAACAGACTGAAAGGGTTAGGTGGGGGGGAATATGAGAGAAAAAATAATAACATCACTTTTGATACCTTGAGTATATCGTAAGTCACCCTAGGGAGAAGCTTCAAGCCAACTTTTTCCCACCTAACTGTTATCATGCACCAAAAACAACATTCGGGAATATTACCCTCTCATACTAGCCTCACGTCAATTATATTTGAGGGCTATAACACCAGGAACACTCATACTACGAGCCATTTCTTGATAATAATAATAATAATAATAATGCAAACTTGCACCACTCAAACAAACATTTACTTTTTTAATTATGGTCTAAAATGAATGTATATTTACCTATTTTTCAAATTTATTTGATTGATGATTGGCATGAAATAATCAACAAACAAATCATCATACCACAACCTTAATGAAACATCTACAAAGTCGCATCATCACTCATACCCAACGACAAAATTAGAATTGAATTCAAACACAGGGAAACCCCCCTTAGGCTAGCAGAAACATATGTCCAAAACCTAGAAGTGAAGGGCAAGACCATCGAGGACAAAATGGGTGGCTTTCATGTTAGTATTATTAGGTTCTAGCCTAGTGATATTAGGACTTATTATTACACAGTAATTTGTCACTCGGTTCACTTCTTTTCCCTAATCTTGAAGTGCCCTATGATGAATACTGTGTAGTATATCCACCATAGATATTACATCAAGATATCCTTTGAAAACTAAAAGAAAACTTCCTTGAAGAATTTATGGAGAAACTTAGCTCAAACCCTAAATTTCTAGATCAGCGCACTTAGCCAGTTGTCTGCCAGTGCCGATGGTAAGTTGCTGCACTTTGACCTTGTGCCGCCAATGCGCTTTTTATGGGAAAAACCATGTTGATCCCTTTCTGGCAGTGTTTCCTCAAATGGACGAGAAGCTCTGTGTACTAGAAGCTTCCAGAATGGCTAGTTGGATGTTGTTCGATGGAAATAAGGTCAATCTCTCTCATTTGAATCTCTTGCTCTTATCAATATGGAATTTTCCCTTGATAATTGGGCCTTCATCATTCTTTTATGGGATCCTAACTAGATCTCCCTTCCTATAAATTGAATCCCATCCCTCCACTACCGGTTGGTCATTGTTGGGTTGGTCTGATCATTAATATTTTGTATCCTTATACTATGATAATGCCTAAATTTCCATTTGGGAGAAGGATAGCTTGAAGAGCCTTGGTTTGGACTAGGACATCACCAAAAGGAGGCCTCCAACATCAAGGCTACGGTTGTAAGATTCCTCTTTTATATTATCAATAATATATCGGTGTTTCACTTTCCATATTTGTTTTGATATCTTCACAAGTAGCCTAATGCTCCTTGATATGTTAGGTAGTTTGTATTCAATGTATGTTTTTTTTTCTGTCACGCTTGTTGTTGTCTCTTGATCTCCTACAAGTATTTGAACGTCACAAACAGCAAGGAGCGAACCTAAGGGATCGTGGATCAAGGTCTTCATCGAAGGATTCAACGATAGCATCAGGAAGATGTAGGTTCTTCTTCCTCCTATTTATCTTTGAATATAAACTAGGAAAGGCTGCATTAAATAGTCTCGTGTGTTGCTAGACCCACTTAAGGGCTAGATAGATCGCCTCTGTCCATAGAGGGGATTGTCTTCACAACAAAATTGGCGACTCCACTGGGGAGTTATAGCCTCTTTTCCTTCCCTTTTATGGTTTGGTTGTTGATTAGTTTGACCGATCATTGAGATCTGAGTCTATTTAGGTCTCTATAGGTCTACATAGGATTTGATCTTTCCTTTAGGGTGTCAAGTCTAGCTTGAGTGTTGGAATTATTTTTATTTTTCCTTTTATTTGTCGCTCATCGCTCTTTCTTCTCTTACAGAAGCGTCGACGGAGTTGTTTTCTATAAAACAGTCGTGTCGATCTGCCTTTAAGCACTAGTCTACCTCTCACAAATGCTTTGATCCCAAAGATTAGGAAAAATTTATGGTTTCCCTCTTTAACTTCTAGTGTGTTGTGGCCTCTCAAGTGTCTTTCAAGTATGATATGATCTAGCATTACCATTTTTTTCTTGATTTCCTTGTTTGAGCGATTGATTTCTCTCTTTGACCTTGCTTGTTCTTGAGTGGAGATTAAATCATCTTCTAGGGTTTCTAGGTTATTTTTTCTTCCCTTGTCACTTGTGTGTGTCGTCATAGATCTATTAGCTCTGTCTCAGAGTTCTGCATGCAGTCATTCCAAACACCATTTCACATTACTTTTGGCTTTTGTTTGTGAGGTTGCTTTCTTTTGCACTGAATCACCATTGCACTTTGGAATCATCTTTGATTAATTGTCCAACATAGATCACAATTGTTTGATTTCCACGCTTGAGAGTATGTGTTTGATCTGATTTCCCATTTCAAAAGAGTAAATTTGAAGTCATTTTCATTTCAATCTTTTGAATTGGTTTGTTTTTCTTCGTTTTGAAAAGAAAAGTGAAAGTCATTTTCATTCAAGTACATTTGAAACGGTTTGTTGTCCATTTGAGAAAGAGAAAGTGAAAAGGAGTTTTCCTTGGCAATTCTTTGTTCATTTGGTTAGTTCTTTGCTTTAGTTCATTGATTGCGATAGTTTTCATTCAAGCATTCAAAGTTAAAGGAAAAAAAATATGTTTAGCACATCTTAGTGAAAAGAGAAGTGATTTCGTTTTCAGTAAGTTTGAATTTGGGGATAACGAAAGTGAATTTGATTTTAAAGTTGCATTTCAGTGATTTTGAACTAGTTGGGGGACATCATTTCTTGTTGCATTTCTCGTTTGTTGCACTCTTGTTTGCACTTCCTCCCTCATTATTTTAGAGTTCATCGAAATAAAATGGATTATTTTTTGCATTTAGCTGCATTGTAGGGATTCAGTTGAAACCGCTTTGAGCCCGAAATTGAAACATAATCAAAGATCAACTTTAAAAATTATTCAGTTAACCTTAAATAACATTTGGAATTAACGAAAACATCTAGAGGTCTAGGCTAGAGATGTGTTCATGCATCGTTAAGCGTAGCAGCTATCGTTAACAACTTGTGTTGCATCTCTAGGGTGATATCTTGTCCCACATATGGAATTATATAGGACTATGCTCCACGTATGAAAATTATAAGGGGACAGTCTCATCGAACTGTTACACATTAGACAACACTACTACGGACTGAGCTCCCACTTACCATCGAGTATATTTTTGGAGACCCCACTAGGTTGCAAACCTGCCATAGGTAACTGAGTAGGCCACCTTGTAGACTTGATACACTAAACACAACATTCGGGGATATTGGATGTAGTATGTCAAATCCTTGGTTTTCCAAGGTGTATATTGTAGTTCACAGATACTTGTAATCCCTTTTGCCTAGATTACCCTTTTTTATTTTTGTTGTTAAATTCTAAAATTTACTACCCACATAATAACATCTTACCCATGCACAACTACTTGGAAAATCTTAAATTGAGACCAATCACAACAGTTCCTAAGTTTACCAATCAGGGAATCCCCTCATATGGAAATCCTAGTCCTTTTCTTTCTTTTGGAAATGTTGGCGCTCCCTATATGGCAATGTTGTCCCTCCCGAGATTAACCATTGGTCTGCCAGTTTGGTTATTTTCAACCCCCATGGTTCCAAATGTCTAAGTTTCTTCTCAATCAAGTGTGCCTCCACCTGAACAGTGTCAACCTCATGTTGATCCTAAGGTTGACCCCTCACCTTCTTCGCCTATTTCTTCACCTTGTTCTTCCTCTTCGCCTGGTGAAAGTTCGGATTCTAGTAAGTAGGAAGATAAGAAGAAGATGACAAAGAAGAAGAAGAAAAATAAGCAAGGGGGAAACCAAAAAACCATTGCTACCAATGTAACTGATGTTGAAAAATCTTCCATTCAGTCCCGCAAAGTCAAATTCCCTTAAAATTTATGTAAGGGTGATCACCTTCTTAGGGATTGTCCTGGCATTCCTAAGATATTAGAAGTATGGTCCATCGGCTCACATCATCCTTTGTCATCGACCTCTGGAGATCATGCTTGTGACAAACCCTCAACTAGTGATAATAAGGCCCATGGGAAAAAGGGTCAAGTCAAATTTCCCTGTAGGTTATGTGAAGGTAATCATCCCATTCACCTTTGTCCTTATCTGGATGATGCCTCCAAAGTCTTGGATAACCTTATAGCTTCTCAGCTACGACTTCTGGCTGGTTACCAGAATCTTTCCTCTGATCCTCCACTATTTGATCAAGTGATTGATAAGAAGTCATCTCTGGTCAATCCCACTCTCTCTGAAAGTGAATCTCATGACTCTGTACCCGACCAATCATTGGTTGAGAAAACGATTCACTTAATTTCTGATCCAGGCGGATATTGGTGGCCACCCGCCTATTCCACTTGGACCCCCACCATTTTCTCTTTCAGTTTTTCAATTTCCTTAATTATACCACAATTTACTATTTTTGGCAGTTTTTCGGGTCCTGAACTTCCGGAGCCGTTTTGAGGCCCTAAATGATGTTTTTTGGGGAAAATCACATCTACCATAATAAGAGTCACAGACTCAATATTCATTTTCAATAGTGTATTCCTCGGATAGCTCTTTCTAAAAAAGTATCATGTGCGTCAAACGAAGATCGTATACCAAAGTTACAACCCTGGGAAATTGATGTACCAATTTACCCCAATGGGGCCCATAGTTTCGTGTTTCATCTCCTACGGTTAGGTTTATGGATGTTTAGGGTTTTCCATTGGTTCTGAATAATAAATAAGCCTTCAAAGCCTCATTGTAACATAGTTCAGAGGCCTGTAGCTGCCCAGATTCTTCAACAACTTGCCACCGGCAGCGCATCTGCATCCAGCAGCCACTCTGGAGGCACAACCCCTTTTAAGGTACAAGTAAACTTTGACATTCCCATATTTGAAGGCACAATACATGTAGATGTCGTAGATATCTGGCTAAATTGATTAGAAGGTTTTTTCTCAGTTCATGACTTTTCCAATCAAGAAAATATTACTTCTGCATTCCTCAAAGTCGCCCCCCGTGTCAAGGACTGGTGGGAAACCTACTATGAGAAAAAGGACAACATGGAACCCTCTCTATTTTCGGACGCACCCACTGGGAATTCTTTCCGAGACACCATCAAGGAACAATATTGTCCCGTGGGGAGCTATGAGGACAAGTACATACAATGGACTACGATGTGGCAGCAAAGGGATCAAGATGTGCATGAGATGACGAATCTATTCCATACCCTGCACACAAAATTGGGTATCAAAGATTTAGAGAAACATTTGGTACTGAAGTACCATAGTTTTCTGCACAAATACATTCTGTAATATTCCTACAATAGCATGCAGCTATTAGGGATATTAATTTTTCTCCAAACACATAGTTAGATGAATAAATGGGTAGGGAGGCCCATAAATCTTTCTAGCATCAATAAAAACCATCTTAATGGGGAAAGGATCATATTCACAACTGGATAAAAACACCTTCATGTGTGAACAAGGCTTAATGCACGTAGACAAAGTCAAGTTTGACCAAGTCAACTAAGCTAAGATGGAGGATGTGGAACATTAATGAAGATAACTCAGTGCGAATTTAGATCTGTTTAGATAGATAGAATAAAGCCACATTGAGTGTGGAAGAATACTTTGCATGGAGATCCAGTCAAGATTGACTAAATCAAACAGCACTGTAAAAAGATGAGAAATACTAATGGAGACAACGTAATTTTGGAGGGAGATTCATTGCATGAAGATGGAACCCCTAAATAGTGGGACCCAAGGTGAGAAGGCTCACATTGTTTATAAGGAGGAGGATGGAATCCATATGGGGTTAGCTTATGATGATGATTTTATGATTATATGGTTTGTTTAAACATATTTTCTTTCTCTGGCTGTTTAGCTGAGATAGAGTGTTTTTTAGAACAAGGTATTCTTTTTTAGGAATTCCTTCTCTTTCCTTGAGAAGCTCTTTGAAGAGTCTTGCACCATATTGTCCACTATCTGGCTTGAGTCCAAGCTTCATCTTCCTTTGATAGCGCAGATCCTGTTGAGGGTTTGCATGTTTCAGTAAGTTGCAGCAAGTGGAGGCTAGATCTTCAGATCTAGGCCATCTCAATACTTATTTTCAGTGGAGAAGGGTTCTAATCCATTGGGAGGAAATTATTGAAGTTTTTGAGCTATATTTTCATATCTTGGTTGTAGGCCAACATTATTTTGTCCCATACAGTGCAGAATAAATACAGATCTACGTAATTTCTGAAGGAGTTGCTGCAGGGTAATTCAGTGCACCATTTGGAGAGCTGATTTTCTGAGTGTTGGAGATCTGCCCTTCACTTTGGAGATCTGTTGGAGGAGATCAGATTATTTTTTATATCAGATCAGATCCACTTTCTAGATCTGAATATTTCCATATATCTGAAGTCTTAGAACTCATATCTACACTTAGTACTTGGTGTATTGTTGAAAACCCCAAAGGGGATTGATAAAAGAGCTTGTATAGTGCATGGATCTGCTATAGATCTAAATTTTTGTCCACATACTTGCTCTAGATCTATCGTACAACCTACTACTATTGTAGACGTAATAAAATAATGCTGTCATGGTATTCCAACTTTCACACATGGCTACAGTCCCTATTTTTGTATGATTTTGAGCTATTTATGGCATGGGAGGCATGTTTAACTATGCAATAGTTGTTTGTTTCTAATTTCCTTTCATATCTAGTCATTATAATATCATATCTAAGGGATCCATGAGCTGCATTTAACTCTCATTGCATACATTTCTGAAAAATGCGTTATTTTAGCATGTATTGTTGAGTTTTCCCATTTGGGAATATTACAATGGTATCGGAGCATGATCTTTGGCTCAGCCTGTGAGTTCCAAGACAAAGATCAGAATGATGGAAAGAATGAGTTTTCTCTCATCTCTTTTCAGATCTAATAAGGACCTCACCAAGGAGGTCAAGCAAAGAATAAGTGAAGCCAATTTAGGGTTTCAAGATGAGGAAGGTCCATGTACTTCCTATCAGCAAAAAGAAGATGTGGTATTGCATAAAGCTCCAAAGGAACATACTATGGCCTTTTCTTTGAAAGATAAGAGGAATAGAAGTGAAGAATACTTAGATCATGAGATTCTAAGTGAATATCTTGCAGAATATAAGTCTCAACCTAGAGCTATCAAGAAGAATCTGACTCTTCTAGAGTTTATTCAGCTCAGAGAAGAAAGGAGACCTTGCAGCAATAGAAGAATGAAGGGCAATAGATTTCTATTGTCTACCTTTGATGGGTCATCCTCATGCACAACAAAGGCTTGGGGTAAGAAGTTGGATGCATTTTTTCTGCTACATCCAGTAGTAGAGAAAGAAGCTGTTGAGATTGCAGTGTTGCACCTTCAAGGTGAAGCACACAATTTGTGGTTCAGCCATTTGAGTCATGCAAAGGTGACTGCATATGCAAATTTCACTCAAAGTTTGATCAACAAGTTTGACAAGAAGAAATCAGAAGGGAAGAAGCCTTCACCACCACTTACTGCAGGAGCACTTGTTTCAGGAGGAAGGCCACTTGCACCTTTGCAATATGATCTTGATCTCTTGATACCTAGAGTCCCATGCACCATTTTGGAGATTCATGAAGAAGAAGAGACTTGCACCAGCGTTGATGAAGCCATAGAAAAGCAGCCATCATCATCAGTAGTTGGGGAAGCCATCACACCGGAAGAAGGAACCCTTGTAGCAATACAAGATGTTCCCAAGTTGTACCAAGGTATGCACATGTTTCAATTTCCTGTTATTTCAATGCATCATGTGGAGGATGATGGGAAGGTACCATTGCATGAACAAGGGTCAAATGATATTGCTGATTTGGAGCAGAAAAATTTCACTGCGCTGAGCAGCCTTGATTCATTCAAGGAAGAGACAAACAGTCATTCTGGTGTATCATTGATGAGCTGCACATAACCCTTGAAGTTGGAATGTAGTTACTTGGAGGATGGGATGAGTATTGTCTTAAACAATACATTGCAAAACTACGTGTTCAACATTGGATCTGATTTTGAGGCAGCAGCCGCACCATCTTGGAGATCAACAACGCTGTCATCTAGCAGTAGTGATGAGTTGGGGGCCCAACCATTGTTGGAATATTCCAATGACCTTCCCATATACATAACAAAGGGGGAGCAGATAGATGATGGAGGACATCTTAGGATGGATAACATCTCTCATGTCTGTGTTGGATACTCCTTGATGAGCCCTACACATCATGATGGGAGGTTTTTTCCTACCACCTATTCGGATCCTCATGGGATCAACTTGGTCATTGAGGGGATTGCATTTCAATATCCCATGAAATGCAAAGACAGAAATCTGATTTGGGAGGATGGTATTCTCCATTGGAGGAGTGCCACTTTTGGACATGATGATAGACACTCACCATGGGTTGGATGGGTGATGTTGATGAGCAAGAGGTTGAGAAACCACTTGCAGATTTATGACACTGGACAGCAGGATGCAAGACTGTGTTGGTTACTCTTGAAAGAGTTTGGTCATCCTATGACACATTCTATTTCAAAGGGTATGTGGGTGGATGAACTGTGGCATGGCACTTACATCACATGGCAGAAAGGAGTTTTGATGTATTGGGATGATGTGATATCTTTCATATCAACTATGATGACATTGCTCCATGATTTTTATGATGATGGTGTGGGGAGGCAACTAGAGCTGTTATTGCTTTGGTTGTTATTGAGAGAGTATGGGTTGATCTTATCCCATACTTTGCATGATGTTGCAGGAGTAGGAGATGGCACTATCATGGTGCAAAGGGGCTACTCTTTAACCTTGTAGAATGGGGAGATGCTTCCACTTTGGAGAGGATCTCTCACATATATCAGCATTATGTTTGATGGTGACTTTGACATGAGGGTTATCAAAGGAGGAAGCTATGAGTTGGCAGGAGCCTATTTACATAGGCCAACAACGTTGTCACTTGGGAGCTTGGGTATTTTGATGGAGTGTTCCCGGGATCACTTCATATATGATGCACTTGATGGGAATGTAGGAGAAGGGAGTGATGGAGTAGTGGATGGAGACATCTATTACCATGATATGATCTTCTTGACTTGGATTTTCAAGCATAATAAGAGAGATCTACATGCAGCACTTGTGGGCTTTCTTTCCATACACCTTGATGTATATCATTCCTTAATGGATAATTTCACTTGGGAGGGCATCCAACAGGATGTATATCAGCATATGGAGAGATGCATAGCCCAGAAGATGATGGAGAGGTTGGCACAACCCCTTCCCTACTCATTTGGAGTGAGGGAGAACTTAAAATTGAGCCATTTCAACTCAATGACCAAAGTACATGATAGAGGATGTATATTTATTATTTATGATTTGTACTCCTTTATTTTTTATGAGTTGCATATTGTACCAAGGAGGATCTTTCCTTCTTATATTTTGTATTCTGGTGTACTTGAGGCCATTTGCAGCATTGATGTTGGCCATTCTATTTGTGGCTTGTGGAGGATGCCACATGATTTTTGGTGTGCACCATTTGCACCAAGTTGTACTTTCATGATTCCATCTTGTAGGATGATTGTGGCAGCAAACAAGTGGCTAAAAAGATACTTGTTACACTTTGTTTTGAGGTAGGCAAGGGATGCACTGCACGGGTTCCATGAATGGAACTATGATCCACCTCCTGGTTGTCATATGGCAACTTGCCTTCATTTGTTTATGCTTCCATATATTGATGATGTTCTTATGTTTATGGGAAGCCTTGTTGGGAGAGTGGCACAAGAGTTGGAGGTACCCATTGGGAGTATGATTCTCCATACTTCATATGTTACATGTTTCAGGAGAAACAATGGGAAAACCATGATTGCTACACTACACCTCTTATCTTCATGTGGGAGGAGCCATTTGGAGAACTTGAGTTCTTGGGAGAGGCATTTCATGGATGTTTTGATTGATGGGGTGACTTGGGTCATTCTTGGAGGCCGTGATATTTCAGCCCAAGATCAGCAGCAGCCCCATACATATCATAAGTGGAGAGAAAAGCAGCGTGGGATGGACATTTTAGTCCTACATATTCAGCCATGCAGCACACCTTCTTTGCAGGAGCCTAAGGAGGAGGAGATGTTTCATGAGTTGCCATGTTCGAGGGTGACTCACTTTTTATGGATGATAGCTTGGGGATGGAGGATTCACATGGGGATGATGATTCCCAATATATTCCTGATTCCATGCCTCAAGAAGGCCTCTAGACCACATATTGTTGTTTCCATGTATGTCCCACTTTTTCATGTTGAGAGCCATTTGGAATTTTCACCAAAGGCATACTTTTACACATGGGAGGAACAACTTGAGGAAATATTGTTGAGAAAGCATCTTTTTATTTGGAGGAACTTATCACTTGATGATGCTACGAGGGGAAGAGGGGAGGCTCTTCAGTTCTATACTTGCAGTTGCTTGAGGACAAGCAACATTTGGGAGGGGAGGACTATAATATTCCTACATTAGCATGCAGCTATTAGGAATATTAATTTTTCTCCAAACACATAGATGAATAAATGGGTAGGGATGCCCATAAATATTTCTAGCAGCAATAAAAACCCTCTTAATGGGGAAAGGATCATATTCACAACTGGATAAAAACACCTTCATGTGTGAACAAGGCTTAATGCCTATAGACAAAGTCAAGTTTGACCAAGTCAACTAAGCTAAGATGGAGGATGTGGAACCTTAATGAAGATAACTCAATGGGAATATAGATCTGTTTAGATAGATAGAATAAAGCCACATTGAGTGTGGAAGAATACTTTGCATGGAGATCCAGTCAAGGTTGATCCAGTCAAGATTGACTAAATCAAACAGCGTTGTAAAAAGATGAGAAAGACTAATGGAGACAGCGTAATTTTGGAGGGAGATTCATTGCATGAAGATGGAAACCCTAAATAGTGGGACCCAAGGTGAGAAGGCTCACATTTTTTATAAGGAGGAGGATGGCAGCCATATGGGGTTAGCTTATGATGATGATTTTATTATTATATGGTTTGTTTAGACATATTTTCTTTCTCTGGTTGTTTAGCTGAGATAGAGTGTTGTTTAGCACAAGGTCTTCCTGTTTAGGAATTCATCCTCTTTCCTTAAGGAGCTCTTGGAAGAATCCTGCACCATATTGTCCACTATCTGGCTTGAGGCCAAGCTTCATCTTCCTTTGACAGCGCAGATCCTGTTGAGGGTTTGCATGTTTCAATAAGCTGCAGCAAGTGGAGGCTAGATCTTCAGATCTAGGCCATCTCAATACTTATTTTCAGTGGAGAAGGGTTCTAATTCATTGGGAGGACAGTATTGAAGTTTTTGAGCTATATTTTCATATCTTGGTTGTAGGCAAACATTATTTTTTCCCCTACAATGCAAAATAATTCCAGATTTGCGTAATTTTTGAAGGAGTTGTTGCAGGGTAATTCAGTGCACCATTTGGAGAGATGATTTTCTGAGTGTTGGGGATATGCCCTTCACTTTGGAGATCTGTTGGAGGAGATCAATTTATTTTGTATATCAGATCAGATCCACTTTCCAGATTTGAATATTTCCATAGATCTGCAGTCTTAGAACTGAGATCTGCACTTTGTACTTGGTGTATTGCTGAAAACCCCAAGGGGGATTGATAAAAGAGCTTGTATAGTGCATGGATCTGCTATAGATCTAAATTTTTGTCCACATACTTGCTCTAGATCTGTTGTACAACCTACCACTGTTGCAGAGGTAATAAAATAACGCTGTCATGGTAATATAGCTTTCACACATGGTTGTAGTCCCTATTTTTGCATGATTTTGAGCTATTTATGGCATGGGAGGCACATTTAACTATGCAATAGTGATTTGTTTCTGATTTCCTTTCAGATATAGTCATTATAATATCAGATCTAAGGGATCCATCAGCTACATTTAACTCTCATTGCAAACATTTCTAAAAAATGCGTTATTTTAGCATGTATTGCTTAGTTTTCCCATTTGGGAATATTACACATTTAGGAGGAAATGGAGTTCCTCGACATCTCCTCTCTTGGTGCAACTTACCTGTATGCTGCCAAGATTAAGCAGAAGTTCAAACAGAAGAAGTGAGACTTTGGATTTGTGAATCAAACGCAAGGGAAAGGTGCCCCCAAACCGCAGAACAAAGGACAAAACCAAGGTGGGGTGACCCAGGATAACCCACCAAATTTGCAAGCAAATAACAACACCGCGAAGCCAAAGAAGGACATGGGAAAGTGGTGTGAGTTCCATAAGAGCTCCACTCACAACACAAGTGAGTTTCAGGCCAAACAGTCACTGGTGGCCGAGCTGAAGTCTTATGAATCGGATGCATGCTCCGGCTCTGAATCAAAACCCGATAAGGGGAGTGACAAAGGGAAGCAAATTATTGAGGTGGATCCAAATGCCACTGTTGCCACCACGAAGATTCAGAAGGAGGAACTGGAAGATCCAAAGGAGGAGGAAAATCTCTTCCATTCCCAGATGTGGGTAAAGGGTTCCCCGCTGCAGTTCATTATCGACAGTAGGAGACAAAAGAACCTCATTTCAGCAGAGGTTGTGAAGTGGTTGGACTTCCCAACCACAACACACCCACAACCGTACACCATCGGGTGGCTTCACTAAGGATAGGATCTCTGCATCATCCAGTAGTGTTCCCTCCCTACAACATCAAGCCCTTCATGGATAAGGTATTATGTGATATTGCCCCTCTTGATGTTTGTGATGTATTACTAGGCCAACCATACTTGTAGAAGCGACATGTTGTGTATGAGTCCCAACTTCGCATTGTTATTGTTACTTTGGGAAATAATTTGTATAGGATACCGAAGGTAGCACCGCCTACCACCATCTCTTTGGTTACTACAAAATAATGCAGTAAGCTCATTTCCAAAATCGGGAAATTTGTTTTCCTGATGATCTGCCCTCAGGGAAAGAAGAATATTATAGCCACGACCTCCATACAGGGCTCCTCTGCATGACAACAACAAATAGAAAAGGTTGTACAGGAGTACGGGGACATATTTACCTCACCCGCAGGGGTGCCTTTGCACTGTCAGGTTAAGCACACCATCGATCTGACCCCAGGTGTGCCGCTACCTAATGCACCAATATATCGGTGCTATGTTCTGGAGAACAATGAAATCAAGAGGCAAATTCAGGAGTTGTTGCAGAAAGGTCACATCCGACCAATTTCATCACCTTGTGGGAGCCCGATCGTGTTGGTGCAGAAGGAGGATAGGAATTGGAGACTATGTATTGATTATCGGGTGTTGAACAAGATCATTGTCCGGAATAGGTGCCTGATCCCACAGATTGATGACCTTCTTGAACAACTCAAGGCAAAAAAATATTTTAGCAATATCGACTTGAAGTCCGGGTATCACCAGGTACCAATCGAACCCTCTGATGTGTGGAAGACTACCTTCAAAGCCAAGGAGGGCCTTTTCAAATTTATGGTCATGCTTTTTAGGTTAACGAATGCTCCTGCAATATTTGCTTATGGATGACATCTTACAGCTACTCACTAATTCATTTGTAGTAATGTACTTGGATGGCATCCCGATCTTTAGCCATAGTTGGGAATACCACCTCCACCACATCTGACAGGTCCTCCAAACACTACGGCAACACAATTTGTGTGCAAATTTGTAGAAGTGTACTTTTGGCATGACCCAAGTTGAGTATTTGGGATACATTATTGATGAGAGGGGGGTGCATGTGGACCTAGCCAAGATCCAAGTCATTCAAGATTGGCCAGCCCCAACCACTCTAATAGAGCTCCGCATCTTGATGGATCTTACTAATTTCTACCGCAGGTTTGTGTTGGGATTCTCTCATATCACTTGGCCCTTGAGTCAAGTCACCAAGGGAGGAGCGAAAGAAAAATATTTTGGTCTGAATCTCAACAGAAGGCGCTCGTAGATTTGAAACATTGCCTTTGCTCTGCCCTAGTGCTCACATTACCATACTTGCAACAACCATTTGAGATTCAGACAGATGTCTCTGACTATGCTATTGGGGTAGTTCTTACTCAACAGGGGCATCGAGTGGAATATCACAGTGAGACATTGTCCGAAAGAGTCCGAAATTATCCCACTTATAACAGAGAGATGTATTCCATTGTGCAGGTTTGACGACAATGGACGCATTACATTTTGGAGAAGGAAATGATCATCCACATAGACCACCGACCTCTACAGTTCATACAGACACAAGGGAAGTTGCAGAATGATCGCCATCAGAAGTGATCCACATATTTTCAACAGTTTCATTTGAACATCAAGTACAAGAAGGGAAACACCAATAATGTTGTAGATTGCCTCAGCCGACCACAAATCATGGCACTAACCACAATGCTCAACTCTCATGGGCACAAGACTTCTGATTGGCCGCTTCTCTATAAGAACGATCCAGAATTCGGCCACACATACAAGATGCTCTTGGAGGGTAACCAAGTTCCAAATTTTCACCTCCAAGATACACTGCTATGTCACCTAAGACACCTTTGTTTTCCTTCAAGCGATCATGCCAAGATGATTTGGGAAGCACACTATAGTCGGGTCACTGGGCATTTCAGGGTTGAAAAAAAAGTGGCAATACTACAGAAGTATTTGAATTGGCCAAACCTTCGACAAGATGTCGGGAAGTACATCATATCTTGCACTTCTTGTGTCATTGCCAAACCGAACATCAAGAAGCAAGGCCTCTATACTTTGTTGCCTATCCCTAATCGACCTTAGGAATCCATCTCCATGGATTACATGTTGTGCCTTCCTTCTACTAAGCATGGCAACAACTATGTTTTTGTGGTCATTGATAGATTCTCGAAGATGGCCATTATGGCGACCTGTAAGAAGAATATCACAACAGAAGCCACTGCTAAACTCTTCTTTGAACGAGTGTGGGTACACTTTGGGATCCCACAGTCTATCATCCAAGATAAGGACAGCGGGTTCCTCAACACATTTTGGTCCAACCTCTGGTCAATGTTGGACACCAAGCTCACAAAGTCCACGACTTTCCATCCCAAAACTGATGGCCAAATAGAGGTCATCAACAGGATGATCGTACACATTCTACAAATGTACAACTCAAAGAATCCATGCACATGGGATGAGAGCCTCCCCTATGTACAACACAGCTATAACCGGGTCGTTCACAACTCAACCGGCCACAGCCTCTTTTAGGTGGGCTTTGGATTCCAGCCACTATGTCCCATTGACGTATCCATGCCATTTGCATCTACTCAGGCCGATTCGATTCATGTCAAATATGAAGTTGACAAAGCGAACAACTTCCTTGAGCGTATTCAACACACCCACCAATAGGTTCATGACATATTGGACAGAGCCAATGCTAAGTACAAGTAGCGACAAGATTAGCATCAAGTGCCACACAACTTCTAGGTGGGCGACAAAGTGTGCCTACATTTGCAGAAGGAGTACCTTGTTGGACCCCACCGCAAGCTTTTCCCGCTCCGATATGGGTCATACACCATCACCAAGGTTGTAGGGGACAATGCCTTCAAGCTCAGTATTCCACCATCCCTTGGTCTGCAACCAGTGTTCAATGTGGACCACCTTCAGCCCTACTTCCCACCTCTACTAGACACATCCGACATGGTAGAACAACTCACACCAATAGAGTTAAACCCAGACTGCATGGAACAAGCCACAACTAATTGGATCATGGACACACAGATCAAGAACACCCTCCTGCTATATCGAGTTTTCAAATCAAGCCAATGCCTTCACCAGGGCAAATGGCTCACTAAGGACCAAGTTCAACAGAAGTTTTCTCATCTCATGGAGGAACTCAACACAGTGGGGACCATTGCTTCCTAACGGGGGGAGAATGATCCAGGTGGATATTGGTGGCCACCCGCCTATTCCACTTTCACCCCCACCATTTTTTGTTTCAGTCTTCTAGTTTCCTTAATTATAGCACAATTTGTTATTTTTGGCAGTTTTTCGGGTCCTAAACTTCTGGAGCCATTTTGACTCCCTAAACGACCTTTTTGTGAGAAAATAACGCCTAGGAAAATTTGTTTCTACAACTTGATATTTTATATTAGTGGTGTAGTCCTCGGATAGATCTTTTTAATGAGGTATCATGTCCGTCAAACGGAGATCTTATGCCAAAGTTACAACCCTGGGAAATTGATGTACCAACTTACCCCAACAGGGCCCATAGTTTGGTGTTTCATATCCTAGGGTTATTTTTTTGGATGTTTAGGGCTTTCCATTGGTTATCAATAATAAATAGGCCTTTGAGCCTCATTGTAACACAGTTCAGAGGCATGTAGCCGCCACATCTCTCCTAAGAGTTAAGCTACCAGCACCCTGGCAAGTTTATTTCCATTTTGTCTATAATCATATTTTAGTTATGTGATATTAATGAAATGAAGTCTTATTTTTGTTTCATCTTTGCATATATGTGTCTTTCTATATTTTATTTCATTCCTTCATAAGTCCAGATCAATTTCACCTTCAATTGATCATGTCTTTCCTGTAAAGGGTGAACCTCATACCACACAGGTTCTTTTGGTTTCTTCACATTCCCATTAATTGGAGGGAAATAATGTCATTCCCATGTTACAAGATGTTGATCCTCTCGTTCCCGTAACACAAGGGGGCAGTGTTGGGTGTGGATCCTGATTATCTTCTTTATTTTGTATCACAGCGTTGGACCCCTGTTATTAATGGGGCGACAATGTTGCCCTTAATTAAACGTTGCCTAGAGGGGTCCAGGGGGGGTCTAGGGGGGTTCCAGGGGGTCCAGGGGGCAGTGCCCCTGAAGCTAAAAACAAATGTAAAATTTCCTTGTAAAAGTATTGTAATTTCTAGTCAATCTGGGTCGTTCATTAGGCGGATGATCTGACGGTAGTTGTTATGTTTAATTTATGGTTTTTTTCCCTAGAAGGTAACCCCTCGTTTTGTATGAGGGTGTTGTATTGCGGCTGTGCATTATATTTGTATTCTCAGAGCGAAAAACTGTTGGAAATATTGTCATTGATGGCAAAGGAATTGGCAAAGACAGGAGCAGCACCTAAACTATCCATAAGGCAAAAGAGACAGAGCAGTAGAGTTGAATTAGGGGTTTAATACAGTTTGCAAAGGAGATGACAAAAGGGAGAGCTACTAGGAAGAGACAAGGTAATATATTGAAGGACAAATTGAATATCTGGCTAAGATTTGTATATGTTAATGAAGAACTGTGGAATTGTGTTAAATATGAGTAAATCTGGAATATATATGACCTGTGTGATCAATTTCATAATGGGAAGAGGATACCTACGGTGCTCGGAGAATAATGAAATCATTGTTAGGAATATGTGTATTATATGTGTATTGACTGATGTAATTCTTGTATGAAATCCCCTGAATCTCTGTATGAGTCTCTGCGAATGGAGTTAAAAGTGAAACCCTATTGAGGAATCATGGTGGTAGGATTCGAATTCCAGGATGAGACCTTCTTGTAATGAAGATCTGGCTTAGTTTGATATTTGCAGTCGTGGAAATGCTTGGTTTAATATATAGGGGGCTCTCGAGGCATTCAGTGTATCCATTGAAGAACTTAATGGTGGAAAAGATATGATGTTCTTGAATGTACAAGTAGAAGCGGAACTATGACAGGATAGAACTCTGAAATGGAAGGTTGACATGTTATATATATCATAGCAGAATTGAGGAATGACATTGAATTGTCACGAGTTAATGTTTGTAAGGAATTCTCGTCGGAAGAGAACTACATTTGTTCGTTGGTTATTGGAAATCCTGCCAAAGATAGACCAGAGTTATAGCACAAACCCAGACTAACCCTTTGGAATCATGAACGGAACCTTGAGCGAAGGGCGGAACCACGAAGGAGGAACAGTGAAGGCGGTTTATGGTTTTCATCGCACTGCCTTCAACGGGCAAGCAGTATTCAAGAGGTGGGGAGAAATTCCATAGAACGGGCGACACGCGTCCCTGTACGATTCTATAAAACCACTTTTTACTGTGCGCCATCGTGCGTTATAGTTCGACCCAGGATGCCCAGCGATATCGTTGAGCGTCGTTGATCTGGGAAGGGGTCATCAGACGGTCATCATTTGTTGAAGGTGTGCGAAGATGAACACAGGTACGGCGGGCCATCTCACGTTAACGATCGGTATCGGAGGTCGAGCGATATGCATATGTGCCGTTGATCTGGAAGCTTGTTAATCTAACGGTGATCGGACACTGGACTTGCGCGGCGTTTACCTATGGTACCATGCGCGTATTTGATTGGATATTGACTATATTTGTGGGCCCGGGGTCAAATTTTTACCATATTATTTGGAAGGGTTAAAATGTGAAGGGTTAACTTTAATCCTAAAGTTCTGTTCAAAATTGTAAATATATTTATTTATCAATTTCTTTAAATTGATAAATAAAAATTAAAAGGAGATCAAAAATCCCCGTGGGATAAACTAAAAGGAATACTGTCAGAGGAATACCATTAGCGGTTCGTGGTTTTGACTCATGGTTTTAATAAAGGGAAAACTATATAAGGAGAAGAAAAATAAAGAACGAGGGGTGCATTGTAAGGGTGGTGAATAAAAAAAAATTAAAATTAAAAAGAATATCTGTATGGGCGAGCTCTGTTCTTAACTGATAAATCTGAAACTATGATGCGCCCATAAATATAATGATGAATCTCTGGTGTGAATGACGGACGAAATCATGAGGAACTGGTGTGAGTATACAGAAAATAAATAAATCTGGTGACTGGCAAGGTATGTCGTATGGAAACTGGTGGATCCGATGTAAAATTTGAGAAACGTGGTCGCGGTGGTGCGCGGGTGTCGAAGCCGGAGGAGGGGGTTGTGGCTCCCTTCCGGTGGTATTTATCCAGAGAGCGAGGGGTAGTAGCTCCCCTTCCGGGAGAGAGACGTAGCAGAGAAGGTTGACCTTCTACGGGTGGGTGCACAACGTCTTGGTATAAGTCTGCACCAGCATATATTGTAAGAAGTTTTCTCTATAACAATATTGAAGACTGAGATTACAGCAGCGGTGGTTTTTCTCCCAAATTGGTTTTCCACCTTAAATCCTGGTGTTCATATGTGTTGTTTTGTTTTATGGTTTGTTTTGTCATTTATGTTCATGCTTAATGCTTATCTGATGCAATACTCTAATTAAAGACATAATAAGATATCTTTGCTTGGGGAACTAACATTCTTTCTTGGCTTGCAAGTGCAACGAGCAATAGATGTCATATTCTTATCACAAGAAAAATACCTCAAGCAAATCCTGAAGAAGTATGGCATGGAAGAATGCAAACCTGTAAGTACACCAATGATAACCGGATGTAATATCAGTTCTAATGATGATTCCCCCACGGTGAATCAACCTGAATACAGATCTATGATAGGAAGTCTACTTTATCTCACTGGGACAAGACCAGACATCATGCATGCAGTTGGGATTGTTGGACGATTCCAAGCTAATCCAAAAGAGTCTCATCTTCAAGCTGTGAAAAGAATATTCAAATATCTACAAGGAACTCAAGACTTTGGACTATGGTATCCAAAGAATGTTGATCTTACTCTTCATGCATACACTGATGCGGATTGGGCTGGAAGTGTTGATGATCAGAAAAGCACTAGTGGTGGTGCATTCTATATGGGGCCCTGGTTAGTATCTTGGTTCAGCAAGAAGCAAAGCTCCATTGCCTTATCTACAGCAGAAGCAAAATATGTGGCTGTTGCATCATGTTGCACTCAACTTCTCTGGATGATGCAAACCCTACAAGACTTTCAAATCAAATGTTCACCTCCTATCTCCATTATGTGTGATAATACAAGTACCATCAGTATCTCAAAGAATCCTGTTATGCATTCCAAGACCAAGAACATTCCCATCAAATATCACTTCTTACGTGAACAAGTGCTTGAACAAAAGGTGAAATTGGAGTATGTTTCCTCCAAAGAACAAGTTGCTGATATATTTACCAAACCTCTACCCAGGGAAGCGTTCGAATACCTCAGACAGAAACTGGGAGTAGTCTCTACCATGCAGAGGATCAGGTCTACTTAAATACAGAAGATTAAATTGGTTGTGAGGTGTTGTTAGGCATCTCTGAATGCACAGGCTCAGGGGGAGCATTGGTCATATGAAAAGGATGAATTGTTGGTCATATTATGTTTGAAGATGCAGCATGATCTCAGGGGGAGCATGGCATTATCGGTTCAAAGGATCTTGATCAAAATCTTTGCCATTGATGTCAAAGGGGGAGGAAAAGCAACAAAGAGATTTTGTAAGGCCATCAGAGGAAGAGTATTGCCATCAATGCCAAAGGGGGAGATTGTTCGAAATATTGTCATTGATGGCAAAGGAATTGGCAAAGACAAGAGCAGCACCTAAACTATCCATAAGGCAAAAGAGACAGAGCAGTAGAGTTGAATTAGGGGTTTAATACAGTTTGCAAAGGAGATGACAAAAGGGAGAGCTTCTAGGAAGAGACAAGGTAATAGATTGAAGGAAAAATTGAATATCTGGCTAAGATTTGTATATGTTAATGAAGAACTGTGGAATTGTGTTAAATATGAGTAAATCTAAAATATATATGACCTGTGTGATCAATTTCATAATGGGCAGAGGATACCTACGGTGCCCGGAGAAGAATGAAATCATTGTTAGGGATATGTGTATTATATGTGTATTGACTGATGTAATTCTTGTATGAAATCCCCTGAATATCTGTATGAGTCTCTGCAACTGGAGTTAAAAGTGAAACCCTGTTGAGGAATCATGGTGATAGGATTCGAATTCCAGGATGAGACCTTCTTGTAATGAAGATCTGGCTTAGTTTGATATTTACAGTCGTGGAAATACTTGGTTTAATATATAGGGGGCTCTCAAGGCATTCAGTGTATCCATTGAAGAACTTAATGGTGGCAGAGATATGATGTTTTTTAATGTACAAGTAGAAGCAAAACTGTGACAGGATAGAACTCTGAAATGGAAGGTTGACATGTTATATATATCATAGCAGAATTGAGGAATGACATTGAATTGTCACGAGTTAATGTTTGTAAGGAAATCCCGTCGGAAGAGAACTACATTTGTTCGTTGGTTATTGGAAATCCTGCCAAAGATAGACCAGAGTTATAGCGCAAACACAGACTAACCCTTTGGAATCATGAACGGAACCTTGAGCGAAGGGCGGAACCACGAAGGAGGAACAGTGAAGGGGGTTTATGGTTTTCATTGCACTGCCTTCAATGGGCAAGCGGTATTCAAGAGGTGGGGAGCGATTCCATAGAACGGGCGACACGCGTCCCTGTACGATTCTACAAAACCACTTTTTACTGTGCACCATCGCGCGTTATAGTTCGACCCAGGATGCCCAGCGATATCGTTGAGCGTCGTTGATCTGGGAAGGGGTCATCGGACGGTCGTCATTTTTTGAAGGTGCGCGAAGATTAACACAGGTACGGCGGGCCATCTCACGTTAACGATCGATATCGGAGGTCGAGCGATATGCATATATGCCGTTGATCTGAAAGCTTGCTAATCTAACGGTGATCGGACGCTGGACTTGCGTGGAGTTTACCTATGGTACCATGCGCGTATTTGATTAGCTATTGACTATATTTGTGGGCCCGGGGTCAAAGGTTTACCATATTATTTGGAAGGGTTAAAATGCGAAGGGTTAACTTTAATCCTAAAGTTCTGTTCAAAATTGTAAATATATTTATTTATCAATTTCTTTAAATTGATAAATAAAAATTAAAAAGAGATCAAAAAGCCCCGTGGGATAAAATAAAAGGAATACTCTTAGAGGAATAACATTAGCGGTTCGCGGTTTTGACTCATGGTTTTAATAAAGGGAAAACTATATAAGGAGAAGAAAAATAAAGAACGAGGGGTGCATTGTAAGGGTGGTGAATAAAAAATTAAAAAAAAAAAATTTAAAAGAATATCTGTATGGGCGAGCTCTGTTCTTAACTGATAAATCTGAAACTACGATGCGCCCATAAATATAATGATGAATCTCTGGTGTGAATGACGGACGAAATCATGAGGAACTGGTGTGAGTATACAGAAAATAAATAAATCTGGTGACTGGCAAGGTATGTCGTTTGGAAACTGGTGGATCTAGTATGAAAGTTGATGAAACGTGGTCCGCAGTGGTGCTGAGGGTCGAAGCCTTTAGAGAGGTGGTTGTAGCTCCCTTCCAGTGGTAGCTGGTAAACGAGAGCAGGGGGTAGTAGCTCCCTTCCAGGAGAGGCTGGTAAATGAGAGAAGGTTGAAGCCTTCTCCAGGTGGGTGCCTGCGTGCTGGTATAAGTCTGCACCAGCATATATTGTAAGAAGTTTTCTCTATAACAATATTGAAGACTGAGATTACAGTAGTGGTGGTTTTTCTCCCAAATTGGGTTTCCACCTTAAATCCTGTTGTTCATATGTGTTATTTTGTTTGATGGTTTGTTCTGTCATTTCTGTTCATGCTTAATGCTTATCTGATGCAATACTCTAAGTAAAGACATAATAATATATCTGGACATACATATTGGATGCAGTACTGTAACATATGGTTTTAAGACAAAGCAAAGAAAAATTGTTCAGCCCTAAATACTGATTCACCCCCCCTCTCAGTATTTTTCCCAACAGAAACAGATAGGGAGACTGTGAGAGAGAATAGAGGACATTACAACGAATCTATTGTAGGTTGTGTCTCTTCATTTCGCTGGATAATAGAAAGGAAGGACTGGTTGTTCGGGGTGGACGTAGCCCAAACTGGGTGAACCACGTATATTTGTGTCTCTCTGGTTTTATGTGTTTTGTGTTTTCCACATATTCAATGTGTTTCATTGCTCTGTAATATATAATTTTCTAACAGTCATTTCTCCCATTCCCATGGCAGCCCCTCCAATTAGTTTGGTCGCTTCCTTTGATTGGATTCAACTGCCAAGATATTGTATTCCTTCTTACGTGCCATTCGAGATCATAGTACAGGCTTATAATGTGTCCATACCTAGCACAATAATAGATGAAGGTGCTAATGTTAGTATTATGTCCTCAAATACTTAGCAATATTTCAGTTCTCCGCAGCTTGTGCCTGTTACCCAGAATATGTTGGCTTTTAACGGAGGAACCAGTCTACTATTAGGGATCCTTCCTAAGTTGCCTATTACTTTGGGAGTAAAAAGTGTCTATATATATGTGATGGTTGTCCAAGGCCCTTTTTACTTTAACTTACTCCTTGGGCGTGACTATACTTATGTCATAGGAGCTCTTGTCTCTTGTCTCTTTCGCTTGATGTGTTTCCCACATGAAGGAGGAATTGTGGCCATTGATCAGTTGTCATTCATTGGTCCTAGTCTTGCTCCAAATCAACCATCATCCCTTAATGGTCCTTACATGCAAGTGGTATCATCCTGACCACATGTCAATTATGTGGCAACCTGTTTCATGCCTGTGTCTACTGATGATCCATTCAGTGATATAGTGCATCATGTACTGGAGGCATTGGACCCTGATTTCTAGAGTGTTGTTCTCCCATCTCATGAGAACCTCTTGGAAACCATGACCTGTTATGGGCCATGAGAAAAATCTCAAGAGAAAAGTTCCTTTTATTGTGTCAAGCTCCTTAAAAAATGAAACAAGATATTCGGAGAAAATTTCCTTTTCTTATGTCAAGCTCCTTAAAAAATGAAACAAGGTCTTCGGAGCAAAGTTCCTTTTCTTCTGTCAAGCTCATTAAAAAATGAAACAAGGTGTCATGATGATCGTTCTTTTACTGTGCCAACCTCGTTAAAAAATGAAACAAATCCCCTTTTAAATCAAGTCTTTTATTAGATCTCATAAATGAACCTTCATTCCATCCACCTATTAGTAACCAGTAGTCTACTTAGGTGAATGAAATGAATCTTAGGGGGCATGTTCCTCGAATTGAGTCATTATGTTGGGGCATGCAAACTTATTTCAGTCATAGTTTTTCTTTGTTTCAAGCTTGTGAAAAAATGAAACCGATTACAAACATAGTTTATTATTTCAATCTTGTGAAAAAATGAGACCATTCATATACACCTATCATGATTTCCATTTTATCTTCCTCTTTTTCCAGATGAGCCTTGATTTTCTCATTCCACCGTCACCATCTGTTTGGCTGATCATATGCTTTCACTTGATTGTTTTACTCTTTCTTGAGGAACCTCTGCGATGAGTGGTCTTATTAGCCAACCTCTTAACCTTTACATGTTTCAAGTAGTTCCATTATGAATGGAACAAGTTGCTACCCTTTATACCACTTGTTCCTCCAAGAGGAGTCATCTTTCACCTCTTTTCTGACTCTCGAAACATGAAAATATTATCGAGCACTTGTCCTTTTGAGCTCTTTAAATTAAATGAATTGATGTTGTCTCAGTATAAATTTACCCATTTTTTGGGCTGAGATTGACTATTTACGAAAAAGTAATACCTCGATCAAACATGGTCAAGAGGTTCTCTTAGATATTATCTTCTACCTTTTTTGATTCGAGGAATGATTTACGAAAAGGGACCTGATGGAGTTTTCTTTTCTGTTTCGTTTTCAAACTCCCTAAACATGAAAAATACAACGAGTTACTCTTCTGTGAGACTCGTAAAACATTAAACAACGAAAGACTTGTCACCATGACGAGATCGAGTTACTCCTTCATAGGGATCATTAAAATTACAAGGATGGATTCATTCGAATAATGAACTTATACGCTAAGCATATGCTATCCTCTTCACGCTTTCTATAAAAAAATAAAGAGGTACTCGTTAGCAATAACGGGGGAAAATTTAAAGTGGAACGTCCTATGTGTTTTTAGGCAGCATGTCGCTCTTGAACATGACACTCATTTGTAGTTCGTGTCGAGTTTTGGATATCCTTCATTCTTTTCTTACCTTCCTGGGTTTGGGAAATCTATTTGCCTCTTATTTGATCACGATTTTTTTCGTCATGACCTTTGATCCTATTTTGAGTCAAATTTTGCCACACTCCGGAGTCGTGTCGTCGACATGTTCAAGAGAAGTCATTTTTGTCAAAGCCACACATCCTTTATTTATTCGACCCTCTCTGCCACAATATTGAATCACTCCTATCACCTTGAGAAATATTTGTTTCATGTTGATGATGCGAGAATCATTATGGCCCTCCTTCGACGGATCACTTCCTGTCAAATTCAGCTCATTATCCGGGAAGGTGATTTAGAAACTTATTTTAAGTACCTTGGAGCTTGCATGCCTCAATGTAAAGTTCTTCATGTTTGAAGACAAGTTCACATCATTGGCCTCCGATCAGATGATTCTGCAAGTGTTCAACTTCGACTCATTTATTCACACTTGTAGATTGTGATGTCCTACCTTGAGGGCCATCATCATTATTGGCGGTTTCTCTCGTGCCTGTTAATGGTTTACATAATTGCATGGTAATCAGGTAGTTTCTACCATTTTCGACATCAGTACATCTATTCACATGGTTAGATTCGTACAGTGGATGGTTCGAGATATAGACGAAGACCCAAAATCGCATCTGTTATTATCTAGGCTGCGTGGAGTTATTGAGTATTCATGATTGTACACATGATACTTTCTATACTGGTGGCTGAAACCATACCATGGATCCATTTCCATGACCTCCTTCAGACATATGGCTGTGACCATGTCATAGGTTCATGTGTCATTTTATGCCTATTCAAAGATATGGTATTAGGCATATTCATATCAGAGATCTCATATATTGTATTGTCCTTGATTTCAAAGGTTTCTTGGCAGTATTCCGAGTCTTTGCCTTGGTTCGCAAAGCATTTCACCCATCACTCCCTATTCTGCCTTCATGCTTTAGGGGGCATCTGTTACACAGTATTTTTTCACACCGTTCACTTCTCGTCCCTGATCTTGAAGTGCCCTATGATGAATACTGTGTATTATATCCACCATAGAGTTTACATCAAGATATCCTTTGAAGATTAAAAGAAAACCACCTTGGCGAATTTTTGAAGAAGCTTAGTTCAAACCCTAAATATATGGATCAACGCATTTAGCCAGCTGCCTGCCCATGCTGACGGCAGGTTGCAGCACTTTGACCTTGTGCCGCCAACGTGATTTTGATGGGAAAAACCACGTTGATCCATTGCTGGCAGTGTTTCCTCAAATGGAGGAGAAGCTTCATGCACTAGAAGCTTCCAGAACGGCAAGATGGATGTTGTTCAGTGGAGATATGGTAAAGCTCTATCATTTGGAGCTCTTGGTCTTATCAATAGGGGATTTTCCCTTGAGAAGTGTGCCTTCCTCCTTTTATGGACTCCTAACTCCCTCTCCCTTCCTATAAATTGAATCTCATCCCTCCACTATTGGTTGGTCATTGTTGGGTATCCCTATACTGTGATAATGCTAAATTTCCATTCAGGAGAAGGATAGCTTAAAGAGCCTTGGTTTGTACTTGGAAATCATCAAAAGGAGGCCTCCAACATCAAGGCCAAAGTTGTAAGCTTCCCCTTTTATATTATCAATAATACATCTAGTGTTTCACTTTCCATACTTGTTTTGATATCTTCACAAGTAGCCTAATGTTCCTTGATCTGTTAGGTAGTTTTTATTTAATGTATGTTATGTTTTGTGTTATGCTTGTTGTTGTATCTTGATCTCCCGCAGGTATTCAAACGTCACACGCAGCAAGGAGCGAACCTGAAGGATCGTGGATCAAGGTCTTCATTGAAGCATTGAATGATAGGTAGGTTCTTATTCCTCCTCTTTCGATTTGAATATAAACTAGGAAAGGGTACATTAGATAGTCTCTTGCATTGCTAGACCCACTATAGGGCTAGAGAGATCGCCTTTGTCTACAGAGGGGACTGTCTTCACAACACCTATGCTATAGGGAGAATATGAGCGATAATAGTGGGGAAGATAGGATCTGTTTCATCTAACCACCCGAGATAACCCCAATCGACATTATATGTGTGTATATGTGTGATATAACAAATAGACGAAATGTGTTTTTTTGTCAGAATGCAGTAATACAATTTTTAGGGAGAGTGCGACTTTTTTGTTATTTAAAAGGAACTTTTGAATGCATAAATGAATTTAGTGCTATAAAAAACCCTCGAGGTACTTTATCTTTGCAAATAAACAACTTAAACTTATGATTCGTAAAATTTTCTACCAAATTTTGCACAAAATTCACCAAAAAAATGCTTGGAAAAGGGTCTTCGTTTGCTATATATATATATATATATATATATATGTATATGTACAGAGATATATATGTATATGTACATATATATATGTTGTAAATTATTATTAAATAATATTAAATTAAAGTATATATATATATGTGTGTGTATATATATATATATATATATATATACTTTAATTTAATATTATTTAATACTAATTTACAACATTTTCCATAAAACTTTGAATTTATGGTGTGTTGTGGCTCATTCACAATATCCTTTATTTTTAATTTTTCAAAAATACAAAAAAATAGAATATTGTTAAAATGTATGTTAAAGTATAAAGTTTCGCATACTTTAGCATAAAAGATGTAATATTTTTTATATGTAAGTTTAAAGTTTAATACTTTAAAATTTGTGTGAAGGAGAGTCCCACTATTCAGTTAATTAACAAGCAGGTTCAAAAGCGGGATCTGTTGATTCGTCCGACAAGAAATCAAAGTGGCAACCCATGGGCACTTTCAGCGTGTGGGTTAACGAGGAGAGTGCCTCCGCAGTTGACCTTGTTGACTGCGGGGCTGATCCAGATCTGTGGTTGAGATTAACTGCGGGGGCATGAACTCGACGAGCCCTTCGTACTGTGAGACCTCCCGCAGTGACGCAAGCGACCAGTTGGCGACAGCTATCGGCCACGTCAGGGTACTTTTAACGGTCTTTTGGTGCGTCATTTCAAAATTTAAGTCTTAAGCCCATGCCACCTATTAAAGATTGATTTTCTTTGTTTCAACGTTATTTTTGTTCTTCCGTATTTGATAATTTGTCTGCGCTGTGTCTTTCCCTGTTGTTTTCCACAGTGTCGTTGTTTATCGTCTCGAGCTGATTTATGGCTAAGCGTCCATCTCTTTCAGGTTCCTCCAGTCACATTCCTCTCATGGACACTGAGAGGGACATTCAAGATATTGTTTGTTCATTAGACCACCTTCCGTTTTATCATCAGGTCTGTCTGAATGATAAAGCTTCTCCCATTTTCACTGCCATGGTCAAAACATGTGTATTTTCTGCATGCATTCCAAGAACACACCTTTTTTCCTGAATTTTTGTATTGGCTAGTGTCATTCATGTACCCGGGCAAGTGTTTCGTGATGAATTGTCAAGGAGAAAATGTCTTGCAAGTCTCAGCTCTATTAATTCGTCAAGATCTGTGTTACCTTGAGTCAGAGTCCTATGTCCAATTCATTTATGATTCATTAATAGCACATTATGATAGCCTTGTAGGTCAAGAATTCAATCAATTTATCTTTTTCCTGAAGCCAGATATGAAGCAGTTTGCACCTGACAATAAAGAATTCTCCATGGAGGTTTTCGATGAAGAATTTAGACCGGTACTGAGGTGCATTTTGAAGATATTGGGAAAAGACGATGACAGCATAGTAGACAAATCAGTTCTGGGAATGTTCGCCTTGATGATGAAGCCAGGGGTAGTGCTGGATGTTCCTTCTTATTGGCAAGACGCTGTCAATTCTCATCTCATGAGCTTATCACTGACGAGTTCATTCAAGTTTCCCTCTCTTGTTATTTATCTCTTTTTATATCAAAATGTAGAATAATTCATGCATCTGGGGTTAAATATTATGGATATGAATAAGAAGAGATGGTCAGTGGTATTTTGGACAGACATAGTAAGGAAAGAACAGAATGAGGAGGATTTATTTGACTTCGCAAGTCATTTTATGTCTATTGCATATAGAATTTTGAATGGGATCTCTCCCCCATGCTTCCTGCCAAAGGCTCAAGAGTTCTTGCAGCTAGGGACAAATTGTAAGTTTGGTGATTGGTATGTTTTTGAATATTATTCTGAAATTAGACTCTATCGAGCTGGTGTAGAACCTTATAGGCTTCCTGTATTTATGCCTATGAGCTTATTTGCTTTGGATTTCATTAGGCAAAGTTTAAATGTTGATCAAATACATTTTGTGCCTATGAATAAAGGTCATATGTTTAAGTTGCCAATGACTATTGGTCCTTTTATAGTCGATATGAGACAGGCAATTGATGAAGTCACTAGGATGTTAGATGAAATGCATCTGCCGTTAGGAGAGAACTGGGCTTATGACCCTCATAGCGTGATTTCTAATAGGGGAATTGAAAATGGAAATTCAACATTCATTCATGAAAGTATACCTGATATAGAAAAGATGGAAAATAAGGGTTTTGCAGGTTCTGTGAGCTCAAATGTACAAACTCCTGTCATATCTGAGAAGTCAAATAAGAGAGGCAAAGAAGCAGTGATTGATTCAGAAGACGAAGAACAGAAAACTTAAAAGAGGACAAAGCTTAGCGAAGACTCGGCAGATGCTCAACCTGGTTTCTCACTACAATTGGGAGATGAGAAAAATGTCTTGGCTTCACCAAGAAGACATGAAAACACTCGGGAACAAGTGCCCTTAATTAAACAAGTGTTTGCTCAGATTGCAGAAAGAAATCAATAGATGAAGGCAAACATGGAGGCTCAAGCAGAGTATCAAATAACCCCAGATCAAACTAGATTGTTGACTGCTATGGATCTTGAAAATGATCAATTTAAGATTTCCCTTTCACATCCCTCTGATATGTCTATAGGTTCATCCAATAATTTTAATAATGTGAATCTAACTGTAGATGTAAAGAAAATTCCATTGCTTGACAAAGTAAATTTACATATGCAAACAGGTCAACTGATTGTGAATGACTTAACCAAGACCAATGCAATGGCACTCAAGGCTGAAAACATGCTTGGAAAAGTGATCAAGAAATTGAAGTTAGAAAAATCCAATTCTAGGGCTTTAACAACATAGAATGAATAACTCAAGAAGATCATTGTAAAGATTGGAGTGGATCCAAATGACATGACTGTTGTGCAAAAGTTGCTGCAGAGTGCAGAATCAGAGATTTTTGTGCTAAAGAAAAAGATGAAGTTACCTATAGGAGAACATTCTATGGCAGCAGAAGTGGTAGAAGTGGAGAATGAGAAAGAAAACCTTCTTTAGAAAATCTTGCAGAAGGAAGAAGAAATCATCAAATTGAAGCAAACTGCATTATCATTACAGAATCACATTGAATCTCATACTTGTACTTTCATTTTACCATTTGGAAATGAAGATCCAGTAGCACAAATATCTCAATTGACCACTGAATTGAAGATGGCAGAGAGAGATCACAAAAAGGCACAAGATGATTTGGAGACAGCAAAAAAGGTCATACAAGCCAAGGAGGGGAAAGTCAGTAAGCATAGATCAGATTGCCAAACTGCTGATGCTGAGATTAAAAATCTCAAGGAAAAATTGAAGGGAAATATATCCCTGGTACAGGCTAAGGACATCATCTGGAATGATATCATTGAAGAAATGAAATCAATTTGGGGTTTTCTAACTGTTGTAGCATAAGAAAGAAGTATTATCAAAGATTTCGAGGAACAATTCATGGCAGACAAGCAAAAGACAATTAATAGAGCTATTTGGGCAAGAAAATTCATTGATTTCATTTATTCCAAAACTGATCAAAAGTTGGAAGAGAATGAGATTAAAGACAAAATTTTATATGCTGTGGAAATTAATAAGATGATTGTTAAAAATGATTGCAGGAAGTCCACAGAAAGGCAGTTGATGGAGCTTACGGAAGCAGTGAGCAAGTTTGATAATTTATTTGATAAAAGAGCTAGGGCAGGTTTGCCATCATGATGGGATCTTGGAGGCAATCTTTTATTATGGGATTCTTATGAACCATTATTGGTGTTGGAAAAAAGCAAGGTAGATAACACTCATGAAAAGACTCAGATTCTAAATGGAGCAACAATGTTTAATTTTCTTCAAAGGAACTTTCAGCTATTATGGTTAGTGAAGACTTTATTTACAGAGAGGCCATCATTCAACAGAATCACTACCTTTAGATTGGAATACCACAATCTAGTTCATTCACCTAAGACAAACATTGAGGTATGGAATAAATGCAGAGCTTGGATGACATATCTACCAAAGGATCCCTCGACTTCAAAGAAAGATAAATCAGCTAGTCAGGGAAATACAGCAGCAACAAAAACAGTTCATATTCAGCAAATAGATTAGGACTAAGTTTTATTTCATTTTGTCTCTTTTAAGAGAATGTAATTGTAATAAGACATTTAGATGACATGTAATAGGTGGTTTACGAAGTCCTAAGTAGTTGAAGTGGTTAGGAATAGTTTTAGCAGTTACCAACTATTTTTCATTGTATTTAAGGAGGTAAACGAGAAAGAGAAGGGTTCCAAATTTTGGACCTTCAGACTACAAATTTTGTACTCAGTTTTCAAATGATTAATGAATGAAAAGCAAGATTCTGGCATTTGTTGATATTGATATGTTTTCCAGTTTACATTGTGTATTTTATGTCCTTGAATAAAAAAAATTAATGAAGCTGCAAGTCTCTTTTTACATATGTGAACAAGAGTTAAAATCCTTAATGGGAGCTCCTTCATTTTAGCTAATTTCTGTCATAAAATTATTCTAAAGTTTAAAGTGATAGATATTGTTTATAGCATATCAATTTGGGCTTCCTTCCTTCATTTTCTTCTCATCATTCCATTTAATATCAACAGATAATGGCATTGCAAAGAATTTATTTCATTTGATTCTTGAGGGTTTAATAAAAGCATATCTAAAGGTGATTAAGAAAAGACCCTAGATATTAAAATTCTGTGACATACATATATAAATTTCTTAAGCACTGACTCCTTAATATAGCCAAGGGATTGTCTCTTAAGGTACAACATGGTGAATGGGTGTATTTTTAGGGCACTCCTTGCAAAAATATCACCATTTCAAATCCCTCGTAAATTACCCAACTCAAATTAAAAACACTACGCAACAATATCTTCTACTTCCTCACTATCTTTCTCTTGAAAGTGTCTCTCAACTTAATGATGTCCAAACCATAATTTAAAACCTTCCAAATGAAGCAACCCACCAAAATTTAAATACCATGAAATAACATGCTATGAATTAATGAATTTTAATGGTATCCATGAGACCTCGCAATCTAAGGGACCAACTAATAATAACTTAATCCCCATTCAAATTCTTCTTTCATGTTGAATCTCTTGTTATGAATATTGAGTAAGAAACTCATTGTTTTGTGAAGCCTTTCCTCCTCAAAAATTTCACTAAGACGATTCACCTTTAGGTTGCTATCAAATTGACGAGTAATATCTTCATACGCTTCACATTCTATGATAAAATGTTGTTCTGTTTCTACCACCCCTATGCTACAAAAAATGCAAGTTCTTTCTCCTGAATCTTCTTTGGGGATCATCCATTTGTCAATTTCCAATCGATGGGATCTAATCCTTAGTTGTGCAATTAAAATTTTTCCTTTCCCTTGCTTGAAGATCTCGGGTACTCCTTATCATCATGCTTCCATGTGGGGTTAAATTCTTTGCCATAATATGTTTTTTTCCTACCTACCTATTTTGTCCACATGGCAGTCTTGATTGTTTCTAACGCCTAATTTTTTATATCCTCCTTAGTGTTATGGAATTCATACATATTTGCATCTCATTTTCCCAACCACTTTCTATTTTGTTTCATCCATGTCTTTTTCCGAAGATTTAACTTCTCTTCAAAAACCACTTTGGGTTAGCGGTGCTTATCCATATTTTCAACCTTTTTTATGTAAATTAACAAATGAATGATCATTGAAGCCTCAATTGGAAACATACTAGCCTTAACTAAAAGGATATCATATGGGACCATTGAGTTGACTTTGAGACTACTAGTGATTATATGTTTTTGAATTATTTCTATTTGTCGTCGTTTGTGATTTGACATTCTACTCCCCCATATATTGCAACCATAGAGGATAGATGGCACCACTAATAAACCAAATAGGGTTTTCTTAGTTTTATAATCCCACAATTCTACTTGTTTGTACATGTTCAAGAGAAGGTATGAAACTTTCTACCGTCCTTGCATTCTTTTTTATCTACATGTGATCCAGATTTATGCACGAATGCAATAAAATACAGAAATAAACATAAATGAAGAGATGCAGCAGGAAAATCACTTCATTCCATTAATATAAAATACTGAAAAAATGCTTATAGACAGAATAGCAAATAAACTAGATTGGGCGATTGTAGCTTATCTTTGAGAAGAGATGTGGCGGCTACATGCCTCTCAACTATATTACAATGAGGCTCAAGGGCATTTTTATTATTTAATAATAAGAGAAAACTTTAACCCGAGGAGAGGTAACACCAAGAGTTTATGGGCCTCGTTGGGGTTAGTTGGGCAACCAACTTCCCATGGTCGTAACTTGGTCATATTATCTCAGTTTGAAAGGGTTGGGTGGGGGGAATACGAGAGAAAACATAATAACATCACTTATGATACCTTGAGTATATCATAAGTCACCCTAGGGCGAAACTTGAATCCAACATTTTCCATCCTAACAGTTATCATGCACCAAAAACAACATTCAGGAATATTACCCTCTCGTACTAGTCTCACGTCAATTATAGTTGAGGGCTATAACACGAGGAACACTCATACTACGAGCCATTTCATGATAATAATAATAAAAATATAGTGTTGACTTTCACCACTCAACCAAGCTTTTACTTTTTAAATTATGGTCTAAAATGAATGTATCTTTATCTTTGTTTCAAATTTATTTGATTGATGTTTGGCATGAAAGAATCAACAAACAAATAATCATACCACAACCTTAACGAAACATCAACAAAGTGACATCATCACTCATACCGAACGGAAAACTAAGAATTGAATTCAAACAAATGGAAACCCCCCTCACGCTAGGAGAAACACACGTCCAAAACCTAGAAGTGAAGGGAAAGACCATCGAGGACACAATGGGTGGCTTGCCTATTAATATTATTAGGTTATGCCCTCGCGAGATAAAGACTTATGTTATATGGAGAATCTGAGCAATAATAGTGGGGAAGATAAGATCCATTTCATATAACCACCTGAGATAACCCCAATCGACATTATATGTGTGAGTGTAGGCATAATCTAACAAATAGACAAAATGTTTTTTTTTGTTAGAATGCGGTAATACAATTTTTACGGAGGTTGCGATTTTTTTTATTTAAAAGGAAATTTTGAATGCATAAATAAATGAAGTGCTCTAAAAAACCATTGAGGCACTTTATCTTTGCAAATTAAACAACTTAAACTTATGATTCTTAAAAATGTCTACCAAATTTTGCACAAAAATAAGCAAAAAAATGCTTGGAAGAGGGTCTTTGTGTGTGTGTGTGTGTACATATATATATATATATATATATATATATATATATATATATATATATATATATATATATATATATATATATATATATATATATATATATATATATATATACTTTAATTTAATATTATTGAATACTAATTTACAACATTGTCCATAGAACTTTGAATTGATGGTGATTGGGTGTATTGTTAAGACACTCCTTGCCAAAATATCATGAGTTCAAATCCCTCGTAAATTACCCAACTCAAATTAAAAAGACTACACAAAAATATCTTCTACATCCTCGCTATGTTTCTCTTTAAAGCATATCTCAACTTAATGATATGCCAAACCACGATTTAAAGCTTTCCAAATGAAACAACCTTGTTACACCAATTTTTGGTCATCTAACCATTTACAATTAGATGGATCAAAGTACACCATTGAGAGAGAGAAACTTATCGATCTGAAGCGTTGAGGACAACCAAGAACCCATCCCATTGAGGGGGACTGGTAACAACATTCTTTGTTCCCTTTCTAGGAGATAATACATATAAATTCTTTATATATATTGTCTTTTCCATTGGATATTTGGAGCAGCTCTTATTTCTTTTTATTGTCTAACTGCTTTTACTGCATAGATCTGGGTTTTTGCTAAATTTGTTTCGACTATCTATTGCAGATCTAAGGAAGTTAAGCAACCGTATTTTTTGTTAGGGTTGTTTGTCACACACAGCTAAAGTGAGCTCTTTCCGTACACCTGCGTTAATAATTTATGCTAATAAATGGCGACTCCACTGTTGTAATTCAGATTCCTACGTGACCAGTTGCTTCAGTAACTAGGGTTTTTCTTCAGACATTTTCAGTCTCTTGATGTTGTTTTTTACCTTTTGTGCCCTAAAACAGTAAAATTTCTAACTTCCATGTGTTTTAGAGTGTTTTTCGCATGTAACAGGTATCATTCGCGCCAGAGAGGGAAAAGTTTTCTGCAAGCTATTGCTCGAGGATCCCGGATCCAGAACTCGCACTTATTTGCCCAAAACCTGTGATTTATGCCTGAACTCATAGATGTCAGCCCAGAAACTGCAATTTTCCCAGTTTACAGGTCAGTACCTGCGAGTTGCAACTTTTTTCTAAGTTTTTTATGTGAGAGTCAAGGTTTGCCGCAAGCACTGTTCAGGGTTGTTTGACCTTTGTCTCAGCCCGTCTTAGGCTTGGATATTCTTAGTTTGTCTCCTTAAAGTAAGACCAAGCCCCTTAGGGTTTCAATATGCTTCCACCTTTCTAGGAGGGGTTTAGCTGAGTAGGTAGTATGAGATTTTGTGGTGCTTTCAGCCATTTTTTAGGGTTTGATCTCTCCCTGTTTCAGGTCCCTTTAGATCGGTTATTATTCCATCCAAAAAATCCTCTTGAGCTTTTCTTGGTCTCTCCCTTAGGGTTCCATTTATTTCCCTTAGGGTTTAAACCTTTCGCCTCCCATTTTGTAGCAGTTTTCCCTCCGGTTTCTTGTTGTTTTCTGCACCTTTTCCAGCAGATCTGAGTCATTAGATCCTTTTCCCTTATACCTTAGATATTTTGGCCATTTTGTGTGTTTTTGAGTCAATTTCACCTGCCTATTAGATCAGTTGTTTGGGAAGCCTTCTTTTGGGTTGAATTTATGCATCTGTAGCTATTTATTTTACTTTCACTTCAGTTTTATTTATAGTTATTCAACATTTTTTCTTTTTCTTTATACAACCATCTGGGCTTAATTAAAATTAACACACGGCTTGCACACACACACACATAAAGAGAAGAATGCTTAGTTTACACTGCCAAGCCAAGACATAAACATCATAATTAAATTACCTGCCTCACTGAGCCTTTGTTTATCACTCTTCCATATTTTCGTGTCATTTGTGTCTTTCCATCATTGCACCCCCAAGGCGTTTATCTCAGAGACTCCAAGGTCTTCATCCTTAGTTTATGTTCTGAATACTTACTCCACCGCATAGAATTCAAGTTAGTCCTCCATCGAGTCCCCATACCAACTCTGATTCTGGTTCATTAGGTTCTTCCTCTGATTTTGAACCCAGTTCCTCTCCACCTCATTCTGTCACCATGTCAGGCGCTGATGCAGGTGTTGGTCCTCAAGCTGATGTTAGCGCTAGCCCTAATGCTGGAGCTTCTACTAGTGGAGCCGCTACTGGAACCGTTCTGTCTACTCCTTTGCTAACTTTTATGGAAGGCTTAAGCCTCCCTGATTTCAGCCATTTAATTAATGACCCTATACTCCAAAATTGAGGTTGACATGCTATGCCAACTAAACTTCCTTCATACATCCCTAAGTTTGAAGGAAACGCTGGAGGGGACCCTACTAATCATGTCTGCTCCTTTCACATATGGTTTTCGTCCAATTATATCACTGATGACTCCATCCGTCTTCGGTTATTCCAATATACACTCATTAGAGAAGCTGTAAAGTGGTATGTCGACCAGGTCGTTGCCTCTCATTCCACTTTTGCGGCTCTTTTTAAAGCATTTATGTCCTATTTCCATCTACCTCTCCAATATGATATCGGTACCGAGTTGTTGACCGCATTTTGTCAAACTTCTGCCACCCACCTTTCTGACCACTTCCAAGAATGGCGTAGAAGGAGGAGCTTATGTCGAGATCCTACATTCAACGACCGTGTCTATATGGATTGGTTTCTCAGAACACTTTTGCCTTCTATTGGTAAATATTCCATGTCTCACTTTCCTCAAACCGAGGAAGAAGCTCTCCAAGTCACGTTGAAATATGACATCATCTGCGCCCAATCTGGTTATGTTTATACCGTTTTACCGAATCTTCCTAGACCTAGTGGTGCCAACGCACCAGAGGCATATCACGTCGTCGATGGTATCGTTGGATATATTTCAAGGAGGGGAAAACTCCTCTACCACTTATCCCCTTCCCGGCAACATTTATCTAGTACATAACATGCCTTACACATTTTTCCAATTGCATCAACCAATGCCAGGGCCAGTTGTTGCTCAAAATGTTTACCCCAATGTTACTCCACCTCCTTTATATCCTTATCCACAGCTCGGTGCTCCAGAACCTCTGGCATTAGCACCCCAGCCTCTCATGCCTTCTCAACCTCCGCCACAACAACCACCTCCCCCTCAAGGTTAGGTGTATGCGCAACAGAGTGCGAATAATCCTCGTAATTCAAATAAAAAGAGGAAAGGCAACCAAAATCAACCAGCGAAAGGTAATCAAGGGCCGCCAAGGTAACCAAATAAACACACCCCAAGGGAACCATCCTAACACTCACAACCAGCAATAAGGCGATCATCCCAAGCAGAACAGGTCTCTTCTTACAAACAAGCCTTGTTCCTTTTGTGGTGTCCATGGCCATTATACTCATGATTGTCCCCTCTTACCCCAGATGCGGCAGTTGTGGGAAGCACAAGAAGCATCTAGAGGACAACAAGCCACTGCTTCGGCTCCTCCAAATATTATGCCAGTTCAACCAGTTGTGTTCACCAATCCTTTCCCTCAGTAAGGATATGTGGCCGCCCAACCCCCTCAAGGTCATGCCACCCCTCAACCTTCACAGTCTGGTACTCCTCAGTACCAGATTCTCATGATAAATTTTGAAGAGGTCAATATCGTTGATCTCAACCTTCATACCCAGTCGCACCAATATGAAAATCCACCTGCTTCGTCTGCAACTGAGTCCCAAACCAAAGTTTCCAAAAAGTATTTTGACAGCCAATTCTCTCTTACATATCCCTCAGCCTCGGGCAGAGGTTATTCCCAAGATCCCCAAAGGGCCATTATGCCGAAATTATGCTTCTGCCAAAGCCACCCACACTTACAGAAAAGTAGATGACTTGGCACAATATCCTACTACCATGTCAACGTTAGAATTCCTCCAATCATGCCCTTCACAACGAAAAGCTCTACTATCTGCTTTGGGCATTGTGGATCCTTCAGATGATTGATTTATCATCTTTTATTTTGACAAGTTAGACCATCCCCCCTTACCTTCATCCGTCGCCTTCCAAATACCAGTCAAGATTCGTAATGCCAATGTCTCACAATGTATCATTGACGAAGGCGCATCCACCTGCATGATGTTTGCCTCTGTTTGGAATAAAATGGGATCCCACGACTTAGCCCCATCAACCATCACTTTGCGTGCTTGGGACGGTCACCCTTCTAAGCCCCTTGGCATGTACCACAATTGTCCTATCACTCTTGTGGTCAAGACTGTTTGTGTTGACATTGAATTCATTTATGCCCCCTTGGATTACAATATCCTCTTGGGTCATAGCTACACCTATTCGATGTCTTCTATCACATATGTGGTTCACTATAATATATGCTTTCCTCACAATGAAAAGATCATCACCATTGATCAGTTGACATATTATGAACCGAAGTCTCAGAATTCTCCCGAGTCTATCATATCTTCGGTGGCCGATAAAAAATCAGTCACACTTCTCACCAGTGTCTCACCAGGAGTCTATAAATATTCCACCTTACTCGGTGTATTCCCTAGTTCCCCCCCTCTTATCATTGACCCCAACTCATCGAATGTTTGCATGATTCAATCGTCTCGGGCTAGCCACAAGCCGTCCAGTTCGACCAGCCAGCAGCCTTCGCCTCCGCAACCTGCTGGTGGTCACTCGACGAAGCCTTCAGGTCCTTCTTTTCAAGGACCTTCTCCCTCGGTTGGTGTCTCTGCCAATATTTTTCAACCAGGAATGCCTCCCCCTAGCCTTAACCAATTTGGATCCATTCCGTGAGGCCATTACCCTTCCGGTCAGATATCATTTCTAGCTCCCCCCTCCGGAGTCTTTTCAGTGCCTATTATGGCTATGTTGAGCCTTCCCAATTTGACCATGGGGATCCTAGTCTAGTACATCGATCCCCCAACCAACACTCTGCCTGGTCAGCTCAAACCTTATACCACTTTGACCCTAGTCCAACCGGTCGCTATGACCCCTCCCTTTTCTTTTGTGCCTCAACCACCTCAATAGGACTCTACTCTTGTTGCAAAAGCATCTTGTGAGGGGGGAAAAGCCAAAAATAAGGAACCTAAGGACAAAGCCCCCCAAAAAAATCTTGCTCCTCCTAAGCCTTTGAAGCAGTCACCTTTGTGTGCTTTGTGTGATATTGTTGGGCATGCTACCCATAATTGTCTTGAGCTTCCTCATCTCAAGCCCGTGGTCAACGAGACATTTCTTGAATCCGATACCCCGGAGTTCCATGCTACCTTACCCAATTAAGCTAAGAAACTCAAATCATTGCGCATAAATCACCCGCGTGCTTTGTGTGATCTGTATGGCCACTATTCTCACCTTTGTCCCCATATCGACGACTTTCACGACACCCTTGAGGATGTTCGCCAAATAGAGGCCGCTCATTGTAGATCTCGTACTCCTCTACTTGCGAGTTTTATTTTATCAGAACAAGAGGAAATTTATGCACCCATTTTGATACCTCCCCCAAATGTCGAGATGATGGAACCTTCAGCCACTATCCTTTATCTGTCATCATCCATGAGATCCATGGTGGAAGACCCCTCCGGGGCATCCCCTTCTGTTTCGACCGAACCTCCTCCAGCGATCACCCTAGGCTCAACATCGGTAGAAATCTACTAGCTCTTCGTCTACCCCCCGCGTAGCGATGCGTATGTGAACCATATCTCTCATGATGATGCGTAAGGTAGCCCTGCCGCATCATGTGGTATTTCCTCTGCCAATCTTTCCATCTTTCATTCTAATGAAGACATTGGAAGCAATGACCACCCCTCAATCTCCTTGGGATAATATGCACCATCGTGTGTACTTCCTTTTGCAGCAGTCCCATGACCAATATGTTGTGGAGTCTAAATAATTCAACTCTAATGAGGTCAATTGGTTTAGAAATTTCATTCCTGCACCAGAGGCTTTCAAAGAAGGAAATATGGCCAATATCTCTCCTACTATTAAAATTAACATTTCCAATAAACCAGGGGTAAAAGAAAACATTACCTTGGGGGCACATTGAACCCTGGAATAAATTGTGGCTTACACTAAGTTATTCAGGTAATTCCGTGATGTTTTCACCTAGTCCTATTCGGAGATGCCTGGACTTGATCCCGCCATTGTCAAACACCATATCGATACATGGTCCGATGCCAATCCTGTCCATCAAAATTTGAGACCCATTAATCCTTCAATATGACAGGCTATCAAAGTCAAAATCAATAAGCTCAATTAGGCTGGTTTTATCTATCCCATTGAACACACCACTTGGGTTTACAACCCGATTCCCATTCTCAAGAAACAAGGCACCATCCGTGTCTGCACTGACTTTCACGGCCTGAACAAAGCTTGTCCCAAAGACAACTTCCCCACACCATTTATTGACCAGATCATCGATGAGTGTGCAGGGCATGAGGTTCTATCCTTTATGGATGTTTTCTCTAGCTACAACCAGATCGTTATCCCCCTTGCTGAGTAGTTAAAAAATAATTTCATTAGTCCGTGGGGAACTTTTTCTTATAGGGTCATGTCGTTCGGCCTAAATAATGACGGAGCCACCTTCCAGTGGGCCATGTCATATTGTTTCCATGATTTGGCTCATATTATCCTTGCCTACCTTGACTACCTAATTGCTTGTTCTAGACATCGAGCGCAACACATTCACGATTTGTGTACCATGTTTCTCCAATGTCGCAAGTATAATATCTATCTCAACTAGCTAAAGTGTGTCTTTTGTGTTCCGGTCAATCATCTCTTTGGCTTCATTGTGTCTAAAGATGGTATAACGCTTTATCCCCTCAAATTTCAAGGCATACTTAAGCTTCCTATTCCCCGTACCTTGCGCCAATTACAAAGCCTCCAAGGCATCATTGGTTCGTCCCTGACTATGCCACCACTGCGCATGGGTTCCTGAGACTCCATTTTTTTGGATGACTATGCTCGATAGTATTTTGACGCCCTGAAACATGCTCTCACTTCCACACCCTTGATTATTCCTCCTAACTTTGAGAGGGATTTCATCCTGTACATCTTAGCTTCCACCCATTCGGTTGTTGGGGTCCTAATCCAGGAAGATGACACCGGAAAAGAACATGTTATCTATTATGTCAGTAAGAACCTTGTGGGTCCCCCTATTTCCTACTCGCATGAAGAGAAGTTGGCGTTGGTCGTTGTGTTCTCGGTCCAAAAACTTCGGCATTATATCCTTACGCGTTCCACTAAGGTCGTGACCAATTCAAACCCTATGGATTTCTTATTGAGTAAACGGATCATCAATGGGAAGTATGCATGTTGGATCATCATCCTTCAAGAGTTAAATCTCAAATTTCTCACACCCAAGGGTAAGAAAGGTTTAGCCCTTGCTGAACTCATTGTTGAATTTCCTAATGGTACGCGAGATTCGTTGGTTAATGATGATTTACCCGATGAGCACTTGTTTACCATTACTTCGGATGAACCTTGGTATGGCGACATCCTTACCTACCTGCGAACCCAAAATTTCACTTCCCATCTTGATCATGATGCTCGACGATGTATACGACACCAAGCCCCCCGTTATCTTCTCATTGGTGACAATCTCTATCGTTGCGGTGTTGATTTTGTCCTCCATCGTTTTCTCACGCATGTTGAAGCCGAGCAAGTCCTTAATGCCTGCCATAGCAGTGCTTGTGGTGGCCACCTCCAAAAAATCATGCACTTTGGGTATTTTTGGCCTTATTTCTTCGGTTATTACACTGAAGCATTCAAACATTGTTCTAATTGCCAACTTTTCGCCCCAAAGGCATTAGCTCCACCCACTCCCCTCCATCCTGTCATATCAGCCAATCCCTTCTGCAAGTGGGTCATTGACTTTATGGAGTTTCAAACTCCATTTACTGGTAACCATAAGTATATCATTGCGGTGGTTTACTATTTCACCAAATGGGCTGAGGCCATGCAAGCGTTCATTAACACGGAAACTACCACAACTCTCTTTTTCTTTAACGATGTTATCGCTTGATTCGGGGTTCCGAAACAATTAGTTTCGGACCATGGATAACATTTCGAATATGAGATATGGCGTGAGATATCCTCTTTTTTGGGCTTTGAGTACCAATATTCATCGTCCTATTACCCCCAAGGTAATGGTTAAGTTGAAGCGTTTAATAAAATCCTTAAAAAATTTCTTCAGTGAATGGTGAACAAGCACAAAACCAACTGGCACCTTATGCTCTTCCCTACTTTATGGGCCTATAGAACTTCTGTTAAAACCACCACCAGGTTTACTCCTTTGCACCTTGTTTTTGGTGAGGAGGCAGTCTTACCGATCGAGTGTGAAATCCCCTCCCTTCACCTAGCCGTCGAACTTCTCCCTGACACCCAACCTTTAGAACAAAGACTTATCATGCTTAAGCGTGCTTCCGAAGATCGTCATGTTGCATTACAAACCATCAAAGCATCCAAGAAGCACACCAAAGCTCAATATGACCAAAAATTCCACCCTCGTACATTTCACGAAGGCGATATTGTTCTAGTGTATGACTAGGATCATGATGTCCTTGGTCATGGGAAGTTTGACTCATTATGGCTAGGACCTTACATCATTAGTAAGGATTTGGGAAAGGGGACATACCTTCTAGAGGATTTCGAAGGCCAACTCCTTCCTAACCCTCACAATCCACTCTATTTTAATATATTTTACCCATAGCATCTCCCGTTGAGATGTGTGTTTTATTTATATCATGCGTTTAGGTAGCTTGCATTGTTCATCATCATCTCATTTGTTGTCTTGTGGTGCATTTCAGATGGATCCATCATCCACACCGTATATTGGCTATGCTGACAGTGCAAGTCTCTTCTCTCGGAATCTAGTGTCGGCAGCTTGGGCCATTTTCACCCCCATGCATTCGTTATTCCTCTCCAACGGCGTATGCATTGGATCAGCCACCAATAATCAGATCGAATATGATGCAGTGATAGGTTTGTTAGTTGATGACCTTGATCATCACATCCTTCATCTTCATGTTCGTTTAGATTCCTTTCTTCTTGTCATGTAATTGAATGGAGTGTATTGTGTGAATAACCATGTCCTTTTTAGAAGATATTTACGAGTGAAGTTCTTAGTGCTTGAATTTGAAACCATTACATTTAGTCATGTATGTAGAGCCCAAAATCACTATGTAGATAGAATTGAAAACAATATTCTATATTGGCACTTACCACATGCATTTAACACAAGACAATAATCATAAAAAAAGAGCGAACCATATACTCGTAATATATATAAAAAGATGCATATCCATAATATGTGTCCACAAAATCATAAATGTTTTAGAGTCCTCTACTCTAACACATCCAACATGTCCATAGAATTTTGCAAAATCAAAACTAGGGGCACCACATGCCCCTACATCTAATCACTATCTGGAGGGTCCTGAGCCAATGGCTCGACTCTTGCAGCCCGCAGATCCAGCATAGCCTGTCAAGCCATTGCCATGCGCCGCATGACCCCTTGCCACTCAGAGGGTAGCTCGATACATACCTCAATGTATCGGTCCTCAATATCGTGCCATCCATGCTTATATACGTCGATCATCATTAGCTCCCACCTGCGTTGGACATCCTCCAACAAAGCCTCCAAGTCAGGTCTCTGATCTCCTCTCAATCCACTAGACTCTGCAGCCCTTGGCGCTGCGGGTCGTCCCATATACCCTATCGGCTTCACCGGTGCTATATTTGTGTACCAAATCTAACAAATTGGTACCACATACATATTCTAAAAACTTTAAAATGCATCATAATATAAAAAAAAAAATTCAATTACCATCTAGTCCCCATGCTCGGCCCAGAGGAAGTGGCAAGTCAGGGTCCCCCTGAAAGTTCATACTATTGTATAGATATTCGTCTATATATAGCGGCATATGGTCCCAATGTGCGAAGAACTCGGGTTGGAACACTCGTCTGAATCCCCCGCCTCCTCCTCTCCGTTGTAGCTGCCCCCAGTGGTGCATCCTAGGCTCTTGAGGGCCCCCATCCTGGCGATGTACATCATGCCGAAGTGTGGGGATATTCTCGAAGAAGAACGAGCATAACACTGTACCGAAAGCACAGTCATGGTTTACATGTTGCTTGCATAGCGATAGCTTTCATTTCACTGATGACAACATCATCTAGGCCCACCCATAGTAGTTCCCACTCAATACACTCTCAACTAACATAATTTTCCCTCTAGTGATGTGGTGGAACTCCTGGTTGCCCAAGATTCGTAGTACTGCTGCAGCGGCAGCCCATGTCTCTAGCCTCACTAGATCACCGATCGGTACGGTCATGCCCTTAGCACGAGCATCTAGTCTTCAATGGAATTCCACGAACTCTTATATGTTCCGCCCTCACTGTAACACCGGATGTATATCTCCCACCAACCCCAGTGGCGGTAATCCAGTCAAGAAATAGATGTCCTATATGGTCAAATCGATCCGGTGCCCCTGCAATACAAAGGCCTCCTAGTCTGGATCCCAGTAGCTGACTATCCTGGACAGTAGGGGCTCCCCTGCCCTCATTAGTGGGTTCTCAATGACCTTGAGAACTCCGTGCCTTGCAAGTGCGCCTCGGACCACCTGGTCCCCCCAGATCTCGGAACTAAGTGCATCCAAATCTCTCTTTCTCTAGTTGATCTTTAACTCTACCATACCTGCACAAACCCAACATGCTTGTTAGTTCAGAGAAAGAAAAACTGCATCAAAATCATAAATCTCCAGTTCCCAGCCAAAAAACAGGACAAACACACCTTTTCTGCCAACTCGCACTTTTCCAGCCCTATACCTGCGAGCTTGAAGTTTTCCCCTCTGGAAACTGCGAGGCAACTCGCAATACAGGGCCCAGGAAGTGCGAGCTGGCCGTGAGGATAGGTAATGATCCGGGTAAATTTCTGATACCCTTTTAACTAAGAACTTTTACTTCGACTGATGTGTTAGAATTACATTTTATCAAAGCATTAATGAACACATATGCAGATATAATCAAGAGGAAAACATGTCAACAATCACACAACAAAAATGCAAGTCGTTTAATAACGAAGTTCGTCTAGTGTGGACTACGTCTCCGTGCCTCGGTGTCTCGATGGTGTTGGCCGCTTCATTTGGTGTTGTAAATGGTTATGGTTTACATGGATGTTGTTGACTTGTCATACAAGGAAAAGCCCTCAAAATGAGTGGCAAAGTCTCTCCACGAGAAGTTCCGTTACAGGGAACTCTCACTCATCACAAACCTCCTATCAACATGACAACTTCACACATGGTGACAAAGAGTATCCTGCCATCAAGGCAAAAAAGGGATCTCACAGCATAAATCGACATCCATGATAAATACATACCACATCAAATAAAACATAAAGATTTCGCATCTTACATCAGCAAGAATCAACAAGAACAAATAAACATGAATAATTTGCATCATACATCAAGCAGGAATCGACATGACATAAAGCATCCTACAAAAATAATCAATGAAGTACATGGAAACAACACTTCATATACCTCAACTCTAATTCTGGTTGAAGAATAGGTTGCTATATCGCTAGATCTGAATTCACCATCGCAAACGCGCCGTCGAATGGTGAGAAATCGATTGTCCACATGCTAAAATCTAACACCGTCATCCCCATCTGGAATATGGCTGAAAAATCGAGACCTCTGTTGCAGAAACTGACATCACCGTCAGGTTCATGTCGTTGATAGGTGTAAAATCCATATAAAATTTGTCTAATTCAGACACTAGGAAAATTTGGACCCTCTGAAGGTTGGGCTCAAATCATGGTTCCACTGCCTCTGCACACTGGGTCACGGTTCTGCCTGCATTAAAAAAATCTATCTCAAACTACGTACCCACTCCTCTGACCTGCCTGGGAACATTAGTGAAAATTTGAGTTTAAATAAAAATTGTCTGGCTGAGTTTACAAAGCCACCATTGGTGGCGCAACAGTGAGGCCGTTTGGCGAAGGAGAAGAGGTCGGGGGATCAAATCCCGACCCCACAACATAGTCATTGTTGCATTTGTTTTTGGTTGAGTGTCTGTTAAATATGGCATGGTGTTTGTTTGGTGGTATCGCCCGATCAGGGCCGGCCACGTGGGCCGTGCGGGTTCGACCCCCGCTGGCACCAGAATTTGTTTGACCTTATATCTGTGTGTGTGTGTGTGTGTGTGTGTGTGTGTGTGTGTGTGTGTGTGTGCGCGCGCGTGTGTGTGTGTGTGTGTCGTGCATATATATATATATATATAGTGCGACCGTTGGATGGTTACACCGTTGTGAAGGCTCCGGGGGTCATGGCTCATTGAACCATTATAATATTCATTTATAATAGGATATACCATGGAGTGGGGTAGTGGGGGTGGTGACCCGCCACCCTATTTTTTAATATATATTTTTTTCGTTTTAATATAACAAACCTCACATTTTTAAATTATATCATTTAAGCGTTAGAGGACGTTTTATCTGTCCAAAAAATTCACCCGGAATCCAGTCGTCGGATTTCTGCGGATTTTTTGTCTCCTTAAGCTGCCAAGTCACCTAGTCAACCCCAGAACTTTGATTGTCTATGACATTCACATACGAGATCAATTTGATGAACCGTTTGCACCGCTGCAATCAGGACGATGGGATCTTCAACTTGGAACTGAGTTTTCCACTTTTCTGCCGCTTTTATTTTTGAGCTTTCATAAGCCCTCTGTGTCCTCTATATGTCTCTAGAGCCACCTGGATTATTCCTCCCCCCCGAGGAGCTTTTGGTCCTCTAAAAGCATTGAAAATAATCTGCAACTATTGTGTACAATGTCTGCAGTACAAGTGTCTTGAAAAAGGTCACCCTTCCTTCTCCTTCACCTTTGTTCTTCGAAGCTATAAGCGATGAGCCAACACGTGCATTCTCTACAAAACTGAGTACGATTCTTGCAAATTACATGTTCAAATTGACCAACTATGACCCAAACATTCCCATAATTTCCATGAGTTTATAACACATACTCGGTGGTCAAGTTTACATCAAAATGGAATAAACAATACCCCAACTATTAATACAAGGCCAGAGACATCATTTTCGCATTGCAAGTGATGGAAAAACACATCATCTCTTTTACAAAAGAAATGCAACAAATGATTTACAGACATGGCCATGACACACTAGAAAAACCATTTCAACAAATTGAACCACGATGAATGTGATGGATTTTCTTGTTGAACATTTTCATTGACTGGTTTCTGCATGGACGCTTTGTCCTTCATAAGCTGCTCTAGATGGAGTCTCCAACATGTGGCTCTTTGATGGCCACTTTTGTCGCAATAATTGCAATGAGTCTTCTTCCTCCATTCCTGCTTAACCAATTTCTTTCCCTGCTGTGGAGAAGGCTTTCCATGCCTCATCCTCCTTTGTGCTACCATTCTTTTCCAACACTCATCAATGACATGGTTATGTAAACCACAAAAAGACAAGTTTTTTTATGCCATAATTTACGTTCATGATTAGAAACGTGCTTATAATCAAAATGAACTCGCGAATATCGAGACTTGTTATACCTTTCCTGGTGGTCTTTAGTGCGATCATGGTGATGAGATCTTGTCTCAGCTTTTCTACTACAACCTGCACTTCCATGGGATGATGCTAAAGTGCTCTGATCAATCCTTTTCCTTGGTGAGTTCAACAATACATGTTTTCCTCTGATGTCATTATGGCGATGAGAGTTTCCCTTAGCTCTCTCTCTGCAATATGTGTTGTCATAAGATTATGAGGAAGTGTTCCCATCATTATTTTTCCTCGACGGTTTCATTAATGTCGTGGGAGCTTCTGACACCTTTGAGCATTCTCCTTCAGTGTATCCAAAACCTGTGTAGTGAGGTATTTGCACAACCTCCAATGGTTGAGTTATGCCTTGGCAATAAATGCCAAGTCATCCTCCTTTGTAACCCATCTTAGTAAGGAGTCTCATGTAGGTTCCTGTAATGGGGATCTCCACATTTCCTAAAAAATTAATAGCATGTAAAGATGACACTGGAGAGAAATCAACATTGTTTACCTCAGATGTCGATTTTGAAACAGGTGAAGAGGGCTTCTCTGAGCCTTCGTTAGGCTTCACTTCCTTCAAGGAATCTGTCACGGCTTGTAGCTGAAGCTACAATTATTGCTTCTCCTTCTTCTCTTCTTGTAGAAGGGTCTTTAATGCATCATGATCTCTTTGAATACTTCCATCGTTGCGCTTCAATTCTTCCAATGCCTCTATCGTGGCTTGCAGTTGAAGCTGCAATCGATGTTTGTCCTCCTTCTCCTCTTGTAGAAGCGTTTTCAACTCAGTGTTATCTGCTGCTTGTTTCTCATAAGCTTCATACAACATGTCTGCTTTCTCAGAAACCCTGAGCATGGTCTCGTACATGTCTTTGACATCCTCCATTGTTGCACATTCAATGGTTGTTCACGCTCACAATTCGCATCAGCAAGAAGACCGCTCCGATACCACTTGATCCTGGTAAATTTTTGATACCCTTTTAACCAAGACCTTTTACTTCGGCTAATGTGTTAGAATTACATTTTATCAAAGCATTAATGAAGACATATGTAGATGTAATCAAGAGGAAAACATGTCAACAATCACACAACAAAAATGCAAGTCGTTTAATGACGGAGTTCGTCCAGTGTGGACTACGTCTTCGGGCCTCAGTGTCTCAATGGTGTTGGCTGCTTCATTTGGTGCTATAAATGGTTATAGTTTACATGGACACTTTTGACTTGTCATACAAGGAAAATCCCTCAACATGAGTGGCAAAGTCTCTCCACGAGACGTTTCGTTACAGGGAACTCTCACTCATCACAAACCTCCTATCAACATGACAACTTCACACATGGTGACAAGAGTATCTCGCCATATGGGCAACAAAGGTATCTCACAACATAAATCACCATCCATGATAAATACATACCACATCAAATAAACATAAATATTTTGCATCTTACATCAGTAGGAATCAACAACAACAAATAAACATGAAGAATCTGCATCATAAATCAAGCAGGAATTGACATGACATACAACATCCTAAAGCAATAATCAATGAAGTACATGGCAACAACACTTCACATACCTCAACTCTAATGTTGGTTGAAGAATAGGTTGCTCAATCGCTGGATCTGAATGCACCATCGCAAACGCGGCATCGAATGGTCAGAAATCGACTATCCACATGTTGAAATCCGGAATCGTCATCCCCATCTGGAATATGGCCAAAAAATTGAGACCTCTGTTGCAGACACTGGACACTGACACTGCCATCAGGTTCATGTCGCTGAGAGGTGTAAAATCCATATAAAATTTGTACAATTTGGACACCGGGAAAATTTGGCCCCTGTGAAGGTTGGGCTCAAATTATGGTTCCATTGCCTCTGCACACTGGCTCACGGTTCCACCTGCATTAAAAAAGTTTGTCTCGAACTGCGTGCCTACTCCTCCGACTTGCCTGGGCGTATTAGTGAAAATTTGAGTTTAAATAAAAATTGATGGGCTGAGTTTGCAAAGCCATTGTTGGTGGTGCAACGGTGAGACCGTTCGGCGGAGGAGGAGAGGTCAGGGAATCAAATCTCGACGCCTCAACATAGTCACTGTTGCATTTGTTTTTGGTTGAAACATAGTTACCGATGAAACATGAACTATTACCTCAAAACGAGAACTCTAACCAAAAAAACATGAAAAAACCCATGAACAAACAACTCGAAAATGAAAAGTTGTATTTTGGAATAACCTTTTTTTTCGAGGTAAATTTTCAACATTTTTAAAAAATGCAAGTAAAAGCCAATTTTTTTGTGGGCAAAAAAAATCCTGAAAATGAAACATTGTATTGTGGAATACCCTGGTTTTTTTTTCGGAGTAAATTTTCGACATTTTTAAAAATAGAAGTAAAAGCCAATTTTTTTTGTGCAAAAAATTTATGCAAAAACCACCCCGAAAACGGAAAGTGTTGGAAAAAAAAAACAACAACAACATTTTAAAATAATTGCAAAAAGAACAAACTTCATTTTATATATATATATATATATATATATATATATATATATATATATATATATATATATATATATATATATATATATATATATATATATATATAATTAAAAATAATAATAATAATAAATAAATAAATAAAAAATAATAATAATAATCATAATAAATAAATTTAAGAAACAAATAAAAAAATTAAAAAATAAATAAATAACATTTTAAAGATTAAAATTTAAAAATATATTAAAAATAAAAAACAATTAAATTAAAAATTAACAAAAGAAATTTAAAAAAATAAAATAAAAACAAAATATACAAATTAAATTTAAAAAATAAAATGAAAATGTTTATTAAATTAAAAACAAAAGAATTTAAATTTTAAAATAAAAAATTAAATTTAAAAAAAATATATTAAATTAAAAAAAAAAAAAAAACAAAACAAAAACAAAACAAAACAAAAAAAAACAAAACAACAACAAAACAAAACAAAACAAACAAACAAACAACATTATTTAAATTAATTAAAAATAAAAAATGAATAAATTAAATATATATATATATATAATTTTATTAAATTTAAAAATAATAATAATAATATTAAGATAACAAATTAAATTTAAAAACAAAAATATTAAATTTTATTAAATAAATGAATAAACAAATAAATTTTGAAATAAAAAATAAATTTAGAATATAAAGCCAAAAAAAAATTTGTTAAAATGAAAAATTTAAAAATTTAAAAATCAATTAAAAATTGAAAATGAAAAAAAAAATTAAATAAATAAATAATTGTAAAACAAATTAATTTAAAAAAAAAGTGTTAAAAAAAAAAACAAAACAAACTTAATTTAAAATACTCAAGTTTAATTTAAATAAAAAAAAATTAAATTTGATGTAATTAAAAAAAATGAGCAAAAAATAAAAAAACAAAAATTTAAAAATAAATACTAAATTAAAAAAATTAAAATTAAAATTAAAAATTAAAAAAATAAAAACAAAATAAAAATCGAATTTTATTAAATTAAAATAAAAAACTTAATATAAAAGTTCAAAATAAAGAAAAAATATTAAAAATTTAAAAAAATGAATTAAATTAAAAAACAAAAATACAAGATTCAATAAAAAAAGTATAAACAAATTAAAAATAAAATAATATTAAAATATTAAAATATTAAAATTTAATAAAAATAAAAATAAATAAAAATAAAAATTTATTTTTCCATTTACAAGGGGTGGCGGTGGCAGCCAAGCGTCCCCGCCTGCCCAGCGGCCGGCCTCCGCCGCCACCTGGGCGGGAGACCGATTCCTCGGAATCGGCCTCCCGCCCAGGTGGTGGCGGAGGCCGGCGGTTGGGCGGGCGGGGACGCTTGGATGCTTGAAGCCTCCCCGTCCGCCCAGCGGCTGACCTCCGCCGCCACCTGGGCAGCGCCACCCCTTGTAAGTGCAAATATATATATATATATATTTTTTTTATTTTTTTTCCTCGAAACTCCATGTTGTGATGCTCGGATTAAGAGGCTAATATTTTTGTTGGATTCCTCTTTCGGAGAGGTGTAAAATCCATATAAAATATATCTTAATCCGATGAGTAGAACATTTATTTTGAATTTATTATTTATAATAAATTATATGTGCAGGTTGGCCTTAAGGTTTTACACCCCCAGCAGATGTGTCACACACCCCAATGATGGATATAAATACAGGCAAAGTTGGAGAGCATTTCACCACAACTCAACACACATCTTCTTCTCTCATTTGATTTAGTACGAGCTCATTGGAGGACAAGTTCAGCCCACACGTGTGAAGAAGAAGGAGGACGAATCTGTACGGCTGAGCTGAAGGACGAATTTCTGCAGCTAGGGTTTTGCTGGAAGTTTGACCAGCGTTGACTTTGGTCAACGCATGGTTCGAAAGGGCTGAAAATTGTTGGGAAGTTCGATTTTGGAAGGCCGTACTGTTTGGCATAGAAATCGAGGTCAAAGGGTTGACCAAACTGCTGCTGTGTTGACTTTTAGCTTGCTGCCTTGCGTTGACTTTTCTGGACAACGTTGACTTTTTTGGAGTTGACTTGGGTTGACTCGGTTGCTGATTGGAGGACTGTTGTGACACATTCTGGGTTGGCTGACCAAGGAGACTTTGCTGGTTGAAGCATCCTGTTGACCGCCGTAACACACCATCACATTTTTTCTGTTTCTGGTTTGTCTTCTATAAGATCCACTTATATGTTCTATCAGCATTTTACTTAACTATTTGTGTGATTGCTGTAAGAAAAGTAAAGTTGCTTCAAGCATAGAACATCTACAAAAATTTACATGGTATCGGAGCCGAGGTGAAGACAAGCCCTATCTTTAGCAATCACCATCGGAGGAAATGGGTTCCACAAGTTTTGAATTCAAGGAGAATGACAAGCTGACTGGAAGGGATGACTTCCATGCCTGGAAGATGATATTAGATATCAAATTGGAAGACCATGATCTCTTGGATCATGTACTGGGTAAGATTCAAGAACCTCCATCCAATGCTACCGCTGCTGCTAAAAACAAGTATAAGAAGGGTGAGATCAAAGCAAAGCTGATGATCAGGGAATCCATACATAAAAGTCTGGTTGCCTACATATCCGAGCTAGGCACATCCAAGGAGATGTATGATAAATTGATCCTTATGTTCAAGGTAAACAATGTAAACCAAGTGCTATTCCTCAAGAATAAATTGAAGAATATGAAGAAGGGCCGGGATGAGTCTGTTCAAGCTTACTTTCTGAAATTGACCGAAACAAGGAGCAATCTGCTGGCTATTGGGGAGACAATAACCAATCGTGAGATGGTTCTCACCGCACTTGGAGGACTTCCATATGAATGGCAAGTATTCACTACTACCATTCTCAATAATAATACCATTCCTAACTTTGACGAGCTTCTGTCTAGATGTATGCAAGAAGAAACAAGAATGAAGGAATTCGAAAATGACAAAAATGTTGCTTATGGTGCTCATTCTCGAAAGAAGAACTCTGGTGGTCCTAAGGACAAAGGAAGAACAAGGACTCAAGAAAAGAAGGGTAAGTGTTTCACTTGCCATAGGCCTGGTCACTATGCTAGAGAATGTCCCTTCAAGAAGGACTCTCCCGATTGTGATGATAACAACAACAACCGGAGGAATGGGAATCGAAGAAACGACAGATCTAAAGGAAAGAGGAAGGCTCCCTTTGGTGGAAACAATCAACCTTCGAAAAGGTCTAGAAACTCCAGGTATGAGGAGTCTAATGCTGTTGATAAAAGAAATGAGTATATTCTTGTATCTGCTCTCTCTGCTACATCTCCGCCCGACACTATGGATGTCTGGCTGATAGATAGTGGTGCCTCAAGACACATCACTAGTTTCAAGGAAGCACTCTCTGACATGGTTGAGAGGGATACCAATCTAGAAATTATCCTTGGAGATAATGCCACGTATCCCGTGAAAGGGACAGGGACTGTGACCCTCCACCTGTCTCAAGGACAAGTCCTACGTTTGCAAGATGTACTCTATGTACCAAAATTGAAGAAGAACCTTGTGTCTGTATCAGCCATAGAAGACAAAGGGTTCAATGTAACATTCTCTGGTGGAAAGGTGCTCATGTAGAAGAAGAGCTTCAAGGAAGCTATCTCGATTGGTTTTAGAGTTGGCACACTCTACCAGGTTGGAGGGAGTCCGCTGGGAGCAATGACATGTGATACTATCCGACAAACCGAACTGTGGCACCGAAGGTTTGGACACCTTCATTACAAGGCCCTTCCCGAAGCAAGGAAGGTGGTGACAGGGATGCCCGACTTTGGAAATAATCATGAAGGTGTATGTAAGGGCTGTGCCGAAGGAAAGCATACAAGGGGACCTTTCCCCTCAAGTGTCACAAAGACATCTGATATTTTGCAACTGGTCCATTCTGATCTATCTGGTATGTTGCCCGTGACATCCCTGGGAGGATGTTCCTACTACATGACATTCACTGATGACTTCTCTCGCAAAACCTCGATATACTTCTTGAAGAAGAAGGATGAGGCTTTCATGTGGTTCCGTACCTTCAAAGCCTTGGTGGAAAATATGACCGGAAAGAAGATCAAGATTTTGAGGACCGACAATGGCACCGAATATGAGTCAAATGAGTTCAAATACTTTTGCAGAGAAGCTGGCATTAAGAGGGAGACTACTACTGCATATACTCCTGAGCAGAATGGTGTTGCTGAACGCAAGAATAGGACTATTGTGGAAGCTGCCCGTGCCATGCTATGTGACCAGGGTTTACCGAAGTTTCTGTGGGGAGAAGCTGCAAATACTGTTGTGTACATTCAAAACCGATGCCCTCATTCCGCTCTGGACTCCAAAACTCCCGAAGAGGTTTTCACTGGTAAGAAACCTGATGTCTCACATTTTAGAATTTTTGGATGTCCCGTTTACTTTCATGTGCCGAAAGAAAAGAGAAGTAAGCTGGATGCTTCTGGGAAGAAAGGAATGTTTGTGGGCTACAATGAGACTTCTAAGGCCTATAGAGTCTATGTACCTGGTCAAAGGGAAGTAGAGATATGCCATGATGTCACTTTTGACGAAGATGCTTCCCTGAAGAAAGTAGTAGATCTTCCAAGATCTGAAGAAAATCATGAAGAAAGGCCCGGAAATCAAGAAGAACCGCAGGATGAGACAATGCCTGATATTGAAGGACCAATGGACCCTATTGATCCATCTCCTTCACTGGGAAAGAGACCATCATGGCTCAGGGACACCCTCGAAGATGCTGAGGGTCATGCTGCCCCAAGGGGGACATTTCGAGAAAGCAAGAAGCCATGTAGATACCAAGGGTATCTAGCTGCCATGAGTACTATTGTACAATCTGAACCTGGATCTTTTGAGGAAGCCGTAAAGCATCAAGTCTGGAAGGATGCTATGCACGAAGAATATGAATCCATAATGAAGAATGATGTCTGGGATGTGGTCCCGAGACCGAAGGACAAATCAGTTGTCACCGCGAAATGGCTCTACAAGATCAAACATGGATTTGATGGGAGTGCTGAAAAGTTCAAGGCAAGATTTGTTGCCCGTGGCTTCTCTCAAAAGGAAGGAATAGACTATGATGACATATTTGCACCTGTGGTACGATATACCACCATTCGATCAATCATAGCCCTTGCTGCTACGCAAGGATGGAGTCTTCATCAGATGGATGTCAAGACCGCTTTTCTGCATGGTGTAATAAAGGAAGAGGTGTATGTGGAACAACCTCTGGGATTTGAAGTTCAGGATCGAGACACTCATGTCTGCAGGTTGAAGAAAGCCCTCTATGGGTTAAAGCAAGCACCCAGAGCTTGGTACGAGAGGATGGATAGTTACTTGATGAAGCTGGGCTTCACTCGAAGTAATGTTGATCCGAACCTTTACTTCAAGGTTGTGCAGGGGAAGCCTCCCATTCTAGTGCTATATGTGGATGACCTCTTCCTGACAGGTGCTAACCCTCTCATTCATCAATGTAAGAGGGAGCTCGCTGCTGAGTTCAAGATGAAGGACCTAGGACTGATGCACTACTTCCTAGGCCTGGAGGTCTGGCAGAGACCTGGAGAGATTTTCCTTTCTCAAGGAAAATACATTGTGAAACTTCTAGAGAGATTTGGTATGGTGGACTGCAAGTCTGTGTCAACACCGATGGAACTCAACTTCAAGAAGTTGAGTGGCAGCGCTGCTGGGCCTATCTTGGCCAATCCTACTGAGTATCATCAACTCATAGGAGCTTTGATGTTCTTAGTGAACACCCGACCAGATATATGTTTTGCAGTGAACACTTTGAGTCAACAGATGGTTGAGCCTCATCATTTTCACCGGGTTGGTGCCAAGAATCTTTTGAGATATCTTCGGGGCACGATAAACCATGGGCTGAGATACACTGCCGGGAGTGTGACACTCCGTGGATATACTGATGCCGATTGGGCTGGCAGTGTGGTGGATCGTAAGAGCACATCGGGATGCTGCTTCAATCTTGGTTCTGCTTCGATCTCATGGATGAGAAGGAAGCAGAAGTCGGTGGCTTTGAGCACCGCGGAGGCCGAATACATTGCTGCAAGTATGGCCTGTTGTGAAGCAGTTTGGTTGCGTAAGCTCTTTAGTGAGCTGTTTGGACAAGTGCTAGATACCACTGTGATACTCTGTGATAACCAGAGTGGGATTCGTATGACTGAGAATCCTGTGTTCCACGACCGATCCAAGCATATTGATATCAGGTACCACTTTATCCGGGATATGGTACAGCGAGGCGCCATAAGGCTCGATCATATAGGAACTGATGAGCAGGTCGCGGATATTCTCACTAAGCCCCTGGGGAAGGTCAAGTTCCTAACCTTCCGTGAGAGTCTTGGTGTCGTGGAACGACCCTATGATGTGGGTCCTGTTGGACGATGAGCTCTGGGAGCTCTGGGGGGCTTTGGGGATAGCTTCTCGGAGCTATAAGCACTCATAATGCTTCTGCCCCACCCTTGTGATTATTGAGCCGGTTCGCCTCTCATTTATCTGTGCCCCGTATGCATCCTACCCATTGAGTTCAGGGCTCATGGGAAGTACCTCTCATTTGGCCAATGAGGTGGGAAAAGCTAGAGACTATTAGCAAAGACTGATGGACGCATCAGAGATTGCCGTACTCTCTATCTAGGATGGCACGGTTCAACCACTTGATCTGGGATCAAGTTTAGTGAGGTCTGGGACATCTGCCTGACTTCGGGTCAGATGAACCAACTTTGGGTTGGTTGGATACTCTTCATGAGTTTGATAGAGGTTTTGAACCTCTGGACTGATTATGTCAGTCGGGGGATGATGTCTTTGTGATTGACCCACTTCTGTTC